>NW_020870265.1:54620-64620 GCF_003789085.1 Penaeus vannamei | reverse complement strand
GATCGACGAGAACTGTGAAACGCTCTACTTGCCGGGAGTACATGGTGAGCGGCAGCCCCCCCCCCCCCCCCCCCGGGGGGGGGGTTGCAGAGGGCACAACCCCTTGTAATGGAGTCATGTGAATAACCATGGTTATTTTCCCTGGAACCTTCCATGCCCTCCCTTGCTATCGGGGCCAAGTTTGTCACTAACGGGAGGTTTCCACGCAATCAGAACTATATATTTGCAATGTGGACAGTGAGAGGAATCCAACGATACCAAAATCATCTAGTTTCCGTCCAGCTGAGAAAATGTGTGTATTTTTTTCTATAGTTTGCTTTATAACTTTTTCCAGTTTCATTCAGTTAAAGTAGAAAGTAGAAGCCTTAAATAGTACACAACCAAGTTGAATAGAAAAACACACTACCGTGTTGATACTATAGTAGAAAAACACACAATGCACAAACTAGATTTATTGAGGAAAGCGAGGCAACAGTTTCGGCAATCGTCCTCGATTCCATCTTCGGGTTGTTCAGATGGGTCCTTGCGCCGGATCATGGGGTACTGTTGGCGGGACCATGTGTCTAACCAATGGCTGCACCGTGAGACAAGACCTGTTACCTGCACAATCCGGGAACGCCAACTCAGGCAATATGGCCACCTGGCTCGCTTTCCACAGGCTGATCCTGCTCATCAGGTTGTCTTTGTAAGAGACAACCCTGGGTGGAGGCCTGTGGGAAGACCTAGGACGACCTCGTGGCTTGGGCAGATCGATCAAACCAGTCGGGAGGAGCTCGAAATGGGCCAAGTCCCTGCCTGGCAGCTTGCCATGAGGGATCCCAAAAGGTGGACGCGGCTATGCGCCACCGTCGGCGTTAGCTCCTAATGATGATGATGAATCCCTTGTTCAGAGGAAATTGCAAATGTTTGGTCCTTCAGTGTATTTTTTTTTCCTTTTTAGTCCTTGTTCTTTTCGTAGAGAAAAACAAAATTTAAAATTCTTAAATACATCACACTTTCTTTGATGTTGATGTACTTGGACTGGGAGAGATGATTTTGGAGCTGTGAGGAATTTTAGGAGAGTCAGCATATTGGGAAGCTTTAGATGTGCTAGCATCTTGTTTTCCTGAAGCTTTTTACCCGACCTTGCAGTTCTTTCATAGTTCTATACATTTCTTCCCAAAGTGCTGCTGTAGGCTGTACTGGAATAGAAGTTCCTTGGTAGCCGTTCATGTTTGCTAGTGGAGACAGATATGTCTTCAAGAAAAGGATCTGGAGAGAGTAGGGCAACATCATTTGAGGCAGGAGAGACAGGAGTAAGAGAGTCAGGGGAGCCTATTTGTACGGCTGGAGAGGCAGGAGCTTCTTCATCTGATGAAAGAGACTGGGGTTTCATCAACAGGTGTTGGACAACTAATTTACAAGGATTTTCTTTAAGAAATGAGATCCAGAATCTGAAATTTATTTATCAGATCCATATCATCAGTGAAGTAATGTTTGATAGGAAATGGTCTTCTGTTGAGACATTCATTCCTGCACTGACTGATAGATGATGAGTACTTTGTGTGCTCTGTTCAACTTTCCCATCTGTTGAATAAACAAAAACATTAGTTGGTTATTTGAGAATTCAATAAAAGTAAGACCCACTCATTTATATCACTGATTAGCCATCTGCGCTGACCTCTACATCATACAAAGCAGGTTATCAATGATCTTCCTACAAAAGGTTAAAATGTTTGGTCTAGCAGTCAATTAGTACAAGCTACAACTGCTATTGTGTTGAGGAAAATGTTAGCAAGACAATTTGATGTAAACTAGCCTAAGCTTGCCTGAACTGCCTTGATCGATTTCCTCAAGTATTGTAATGTTGGGGACATGAGACTCTGCAGTCCTTATCTTTGTGCAATGTGGGGCTGAGGGATCAAATGGATGCAATCCAGTAGATAAAAAACCACTGATTGTGTTTCGTTTCATAGCATTTCTATAGTACATAGTGTTACACATGGTACGAATGTACTCACACTTAGGAATGAGTCATGTGCTTCTTGACTTTCTTTAAGGGGCCAAATACACCTACATCCAAAGGCTGGAGGAAATGTGTGGTATTTGAAGGAATACCATACGGCATGATCTTTAGTTCTTTTTGGTTTTTAGCAAGATGAAACCACATTCTCGACTCATGCCAATCTGTCCAGACAACAGCAAGGCATATAATTTCATTCTCTGTTAGCCAGTTGTCAAAATGGTTGTACATATATTCATAAAAAAACTCATGACAAACCCGCAATTACCTCTAGCTAAAATACATTTGAATCCATGTGCATTCTGTATAATTTCTGGGGATATGTGCTTTCTTGGAAAAAGTAAAGCATGCTGGAAAAATATAGGATGTAATAGGAATAAGATATAACAAAGTGAAAGCTTTTCTTGATTTAAGAGGCATGATTATACTCCTGGGTAGGACCCTATCCTACATAGAACATTTATTAGAAATATTTCACGAAAGTTATACATACCCAGAAGTGCTATATTTGTCTTCTCCTTTCCTGATGTTTCAAAATATATGTCTTTCTGACCCTTGATTGCCAGAACTCTCTCTGATTTTGGGGACAAACTAAAGCCAGTCTCATCAAGGTTGAAGTTCCTGTATAAATTAGTTTACAATTTATTACACTAGATAATCTATGTCATGAAAATTCATAGTAGTGAAGTACAAACAAAATTTCAGTCACTCTCTTTCTCGTTTTAATATTAAGACAATGCCTTTTCATGCCTTGAGGGGTCTTGGAGCACAGATTCAAGGCCCTGTTCTGTAAAGGGCTCCTTTGCACTATGGACTGCTGTGAGACTGCCCTACTTGATCGTGAAAGGGTTTCTGGGTTCGAACAGAAACTGGGATTTCTTCTCAAAAACGAATACCAACAGCATTTACTTGATCTATAATTAGGCTTGTTATATCCTAATGGCCTTGGATGCCAGATTCCTGTCTCCCCCTCTTCAGGAAAAATAGCTTCCACAGTGTCAAAAAAAAAAAAAAAAAAAAAAAATCTTTTGTCACTGGTATAGCTCTCCTCTCGGATCTGTGAATGAAATTTACAAGTATCTTCTCTTCAGTAAGGAGTGCTTTGGGTCCCCACCGGATGCCCTTCACTTTGCCTACTACGTGTTCACGTAGTGTTGATTTCAGTATATTATATTTAAGGGATGCTTGATGGTATGATACTGTTGTGCTGTAAATGGAAAAACTCAGAGTGTCATAAATAATGTTTATGGAATTAGAGTGAATGTAAGTAAATTTCTAATTTAATATCCGTGAATAAAACAGGTCAATATAATTTAAAATCATAGGATAATAAGAATCTTACCTTTTTATTACCTCTACAGCTTTTGCTAGTATGTCTGCATTTGTGGTCTTTGAACCAATTTTTTTTGGTGCCATACATGTTTCTGTTGCATTTGAATGGCATGCAAATTATCATTTGGGTTAATGAAGACTTCGCTGTTTTATTCTTGACACTAGTTATAACATTAATATAAAGAGGTATGATGCAGTGTTTAATGGGCAGCTTGAATAGACAGTATGTTATGCCAGGTTGTAGCTGCCCCTTTATAGTCACACAATGTCTACCTGTTTCTTAAGACAGATTATGAAGAATCTAGCTGTATATGTTTAGCTGTTTATATTTTTGTCTCTACTACCTTTGCCCTATTTTTGTTGTTTTTGCTTTACCCTACGCAATGCAGATCCTTGATGTAACTAAGTAAATCAGTGAATGGCAGTGAGAAGTAGTCTAGGCAACAGAATTGATATGAATGAATCTGAATGTTATTCCTTATACCAGTGAAGAGAGAATCCAACCCATTATATACAGTTGATTTATAAAGAGGTTTCAAGATTCAAAAATATATGCAAACAATTATGCAGTCTAGCATGACATTTGAAGGTTTTCAATTGTTTTATAGGTTTGTAGTATCTATCTTAATATATATAATATATATATATATATATATATATATATATATATATATATATATATATATCACATGTGTCTGAACCCTATAATACAGTTCTTTATTTTACCGATCATCCTCCCTTGAGAGGCAACTAGATCATCATGGCCAAGGGCAGAATTGACAACAGAATTCATACCCTCATAGAAAATGGTACTTGGACACAGACCTCTTGTTGTGTTGGTTGGAGACAATAGTAGAGATCTGGTCGGTATTTCTGTTATTTTATGTATTTTTTGTGTTACTTATTTTTATTATTTATGTATTTATTATATTATTGTTCTTTACAAATAATGCTCATTTCCATCTTGTGCATTATCTTGAAAGCCCTCCCAATAACTTGCTCGTTGCCGTGGGAGGGCTTAGGAGACAAAGACTGAGGCCCAAGGTAGGGGGTCGCCCCTACCTTGGTTAATTACCTAACCCTTACCCCACATGGGGACCCTGAGGGGTAGACTGTTTCTTTTCCCCATTTTACTCAATCTCACCATGGCTAATAATGAAGATTCTTTAGCCTTAATAGAGGCATTAAGGCTTGCCCCTTCATCAAATAGCCTCTCTGAATTTGATTTTGATGGTTTTCAGATCCCTGCCCCTCCTTTGACCACAGCTCCAACCTCTGATACTAATACCCCTCCTCAACGCTTACTGACAACTCTATCCATTCCAAATCACCCACCCGTGTTATTACTCAACCTCCAGAGAGCACCGCTTCCTCTCTCCCAACATTCTCCTTTCCATCTCCTGCTGCACAGTCCTCTTCAGTGTCTACCCCTTCTTTCTTTACTACTACTCTCCTCTCTTATTGTCCTCCCCCTACAGAAACACCACAAGACACCACCCCATCTTCCTCGTCCTTCTACTGCCTCTACCTCTGCAAAACTTTTGGGTACTCTCTTTGGCCCAGCCAAGTGGGATTTTTTTGTGATTCCCCCCACAGACCCCTATCTCTTCCAACAGTGCCTCAAGAAACAAGTAGGCAAGGTTACCTTTCATAGTCGCTCACGCCTTGTCACAGTTACATCTGAATCCCAAGTTCATGCACTATCTGCCCTAAATGGCCTCACTGGCTGAAAGTTCACCATTCCTGCAAACGCACCCCTCTCTTAATACTTGTACTGGAACTGTTTCTATTCCCCCAAATGCTTGTCCCATGTATAACAAGGACTGGTCAGACTGAAAATTACCTGCTTTCTTGCCTTGGTGAATACGATGCAATGGCAGTACAGTGTACCTCTGTTCCTCCCAGAGGCCAGCAAAAGTCCTATATCAATATTGCTAAGTTTAGCTTCTATAGGCATGACTGCCCCATGAAGTTTATATTGGTGGATTGTCTTACCATGCCGACCATATCAACCCCTTCCTCGTCAATATCAGAAATGTTGGGGTTTTGGCCACCCAGCCGAACGTTGTCGCTCCACAGCCCACTGCCCTCTATGTGCCGAACCTGGTCATGACCGTTAAAAATTACACTGCTCCGTCACGTACATGTGCCAACTGTGGAGACTCCCATAATGTATTTTATAGGAGTTGCCCTGCCTATAAACTCAAATGTAAGGTAGCAATCCTCAGATGCAAACTAGCCCCCCCCCCAGTATCTCTTCCCTATACTCGAAACTATCCTACATCTACTCACCCTATCCCCAGTCAAATATGTTTTCTCGTCTAACTCCAGATACTCCAGTCTCTACCACTAACCTAAACATTCCACTCCACCCTCTCCTACTACATCCTCTCTTACACCTTCCTCTTCTGCTCCTCAGATATCTATCTCCTCTTCTCCTCATAAGGGAACCTTTTTTCTCAGTTCTCTTCACCCAACTCCCTCCAGAAACCTTTGAAGACATCCAAAACTTCCTAAAGATGACCCAAGGGAACACTCCACTCCCCTACCCACCCCAATCCCTCTGTTCCTACTCCTTTTACATTTAAAGAATGTGCATATATCCATCCTCCTCCTCAAATACCCGCCACCCCCTTCCTCCTACACCCTCCCAACATACCCCACCTCTCTACCGCTTCCACTTGAATACTTACACGAATCCCTCTATCACAACAGTGACCTTCTCCAGACCCCTCCCTCTAGACATTCTTCCTGATAATTCACCACCTTTCCCAATCCCTTTTTCTCATCCCATGAATTCTTCTCCTCCAACTTCTCCAACAGCCACCTCTGTTTTCTTTGAACAATGTCTCTATTCCTTCCCCAGTCACAGATACACTTCAATTCACTCGATTGTTCTACCTCCTAAACCTTTCCCATTTTACTAATCCTGCTGTACTTCATTTACTTCCCTCTTTTTCCTATTCATTATCATACTTCCTTTAACAACTTTCTGATCTTGTTTCAAACATTAAACATTATCTAGAAAGATTGGTTTAATTACTTTGAGAAATATCAAAGAATTCATAAACTGAAAATTGAACACTCCTAACCAGAAAATTTATATTTCCCTCCTATTAAGTCCTGACACTACAGACAGTTAATGTAACTTTCCATAACAAACAGATACCATACAAGGAATATTTTACCCAGGTTGTCTACTTGCACCAATGCTGTCCAGGAGCAGCATGGAACAGGCCTCCGTGCTATGGTGCTACAAGAAGGAACTAGCCTTCTTTGGCCACAGTTAGAAGATGAAGCAGTTGAAGGCGTGCCAAAAATCAGGCAGAGCTGAGGTCAACGAGGAAAACTCCTTTGAAATGTTTGTCCATGACAGAGATCCACTACTGCTACTACAAGGAGACGGACAATATCTTTGGTAACACTTTTAGGATGTGTGTCCTGCAGGTGAGCCATTTCTTTTTTAACTCATGGTAGATGAGAAAATGTATATGAGCTTGCTGTTTTTTCATATTTTTTATATGGTACATTACATAAATATGCACACATTTTAATTAGAGCAACAATAACCTGGTTGATCCTTTCACCTCTGTACACAGGGAGAGCAATAAAAAATAATGGCCCTTTCCAGACACCCTTACCCAAGCATTCTGTGTCAGACCATGAGACGAGGGAGTGGGGGTCTTCACCACCCATCAGCTGAGCATGACAATTTTTAAGGCAGCTGTATGTTATATAAATGGATGTCACACGCTACAGCACAGAAGCCTCTCAGCACATTGTGCCAAGATTCGTGAACATTAAGATGCTGAAGGGATATGTGTATGTACAGTTCTTAACTTTGTTGGCCTTATACATTTTTCTCAAATAAAGGGTTAATGGCCTTCGAGGAGCAGTTTCTTCACATGTCCCTGTCTGTGACAAGTAATACTGCAATTTTCCACAAAATCTCCATCCTTACATATTTTTCTCCTTTTCCAATCATGAGAAAGCAGAGCTTCCCCAGTTGCCAGTATTCAGATATAGTTCAGCAAAACCTTTTCAATTATATTTTCTTTACCAATAGTTTTATCCTGTCTTTATCATCGTGCCGCATGTGTGCCGTTGTGGATGACCTGCTGTGCATCTTACCTATTTTGTTGCATATGAGGGACTTGCAGTCTGTTCATGCTGTGACATCCTCGACACCACAGTCGCCCCACGTCCAGGAATTGAAGAACCTCAAGGAGTCCCTTAAGGAGAGTCCTCGGGCGGCTCCTCATTGAGCTTTGCAAGTCGTTAGGCCAGGTACAGCTGTTGATGCATTGTGCCGAGAGGAAAAATGCTTGCTTCATTTTTTAAAGAAATAATTGTAGTGTATTTGACTTTACTCTATTTTTAAACACCTAAATACTGGCTAACTCTGTGATTTTATTACCTAGAAAGATGATTTATACATTTACTTTTTAAATAAAGATGTACATGAATAGATAACAACACCTGACAAACCAAAGGATTTGATGAATATGGGGCTAATAGTTGTTGCTATCCAAGGCTCGCAGCTGAGTGTAGGAGCATAGAAAATTATTTTATTTATTTATTATTTAAAAGCAAATTAATATGAATTCATCTTTGCACAAAACTGGCAAACCTCTTGCTTTAAAATACAATTCATATCATAACATATTTGCTTTATGTTAAGATAATCTAAGACAGAGCCTCAAATATTAAATTTGATTTTTTTTAGTCTATCGATTGCAAATATTATAGTATTTTATTTATTTTTAATATCACAATTTCATGTAAAATCTCATATTTTGTATAGTAAACCATTCTTTACTATAGTTCAGCTGTTATGAATTTAGGGTATTTTCATATATCTGTTTCTTTTTCTTTCTTTGATCTTTCCCGAGGAAGTCAGTAAATACAGTGACATAGATGTTTTCTTTCAGGCCAAGTCTGTACCACAGTTTGTGGCAGCCGTCACAGAAAAGACATAGTGCACAACAGTCGCACTAACAGCCGGCAGAGGACAAATAAAATCTGCTGCCTTAGGACTAGTCATGGGTGAGATATTGTGTTTCATGTTGATTGTAATTATATCTGTTATTATAACTGTTGATAGTCATGGGTGAGTTTTTACCTATTTTTATAGTTGATTGTGAAGGAAAGTATCTTTTTCTTTTTATTTCATTTTGTTACATTCTCGCACGGCTGCTTGTGCGAATTAGCGGGTTCAGGGTTCGATGTTTTGGTCGAAGCCTTTGAACGGATCAAGTGCGGTTCGCCAGCCGTGGTTCATTACACCGAACTCTTGGCTGTTGAGGTATGACAGTTTTCGTTTATTTTCTTTTTTGACGGTATCATTTGGTATTATTATTTTTTGTTATTAAGAACATGAATTATTGCTCATGTAATGTTCTGTAATATTTTGTTTACTGAAGAGGACCCTCGTGACAGGGCCGGTTCGAGAGGCGTCCCGAAAACACCTGGTCTCGGGCTGGCCGATCCGGCCTTCTTCCTTTCGCGTTTCTCGTGCATTTGGTGCTCCATCGCCTCGGTCTTTTCTGCGGAAAGGATCGCAGTGTTTACGGTAAATCATATGTAAACTGCGATCATCTGACAGTAGAGGGGTACTCATTTTCTTTTATTTACGTTATGCCTTTCAGTGTTGACTAATCTACTTTTGATTTGTACTTTAATTTTCTTTTGTTGGATTATGTATTTTATTATTACTATTATTATTTATTATCAGTGATATCTTCTGTTAATTCTGCTTGTTGTGTTAACTGTACTGTCTACCACCTTTTCTTTGGTACATGGCGGATGCCATAAGTTGGACTTTTTGTTAATTTTTGTACTTCTATATTATTATTAATGTATATTCATTTTTGTGTTATTTTATTTTGTCGTTTTGGTCACTTCACCATCTTCCATTATTGTTTGTAAAGATTATTTTGTAACTGCTTTATTAGCTAGTTTGACATTCTTTTGGTTTTGGGTATTTTGTTTCATTTACTTTGCATAATCGTTTACTGTCATTATTTCTTATGTCATGATTTTACAGTCAATAACATCAATGAATTGTGTGTAAAGTAATCTTGTGTCTTGTTTTCTAACCTTGAGCAATCCTTTGATTATTTATAGAATTTTAAGAACCTGGCACTCACACCGATGCTTGCTGTGGTTTGCTTTATTATTGTTGTCAGAAGTTAATAAATGTACATTAGACTCCCACTATCCTTGTGTTTAGTTAGTAAGCCTAACATGAAAACCATTTCCAGTAAAATGGTTTTTTTGAGGGGTAAAGATTTTGGGAATTCAGCCATGAGTTTTAGCAACTGAGATAAAGTTTATAGTTTTGTTCTTTTTTTAATCCCTACCTTGTGCTTCCTTTTATTTATTTGTCTTCTTAATTTTATACATGTCATCCTGCGCCTCCCTGAAGTTGGTGCAGGATGATCAGGTAGTCTTCAGGATTCTCTTTGTAATGCTTCTTAATGGCTGTAGTCTCTCTCTCTCTCTCTCTGTCTGTCTCTCTCTCTGTCTGTCTCTCTCTCTCTCTCTCTCTAGAGAGAGAGGAAGGAGAGAGAGAGAGAGAGAGAGGAAGGAGAGAGAGAGAGAGGAAGGAGAGAGAGAGAGAGAGAGAGAGAGGAAGGAGAGAGAGAGAGAGAGAGGAAGGAGAGA
>NW_020870265.1:49958-53261 GCF_003789085.1 Penaeus vannamei | reverse complement strand
GAGAGGGGGGAAGGAGAGAGAGAGAGAGGAAGGAGAGAAAGGGAGAGGGTGAAAATTTGACGAAGGTAAAAATGACAGAAATAAACTGAATGTGAATGAGGAGGAGAGTCGACACACGTGCGGCCTTTTACGTAAGTTCCGCGGACGGGGGGGAGATGTTGCGTAAGCGCGGAATGGTTGTTCATCTATCAATGCGAAAAGCAGGATTCTTTTTCCTCTAATGCGTAACAATATCAACAAAGTAATTCAATTGTACATCTACAGCCAAATGACAATGAAAGTGATATATGCGTATATAAATAAATGAATAAAAATACTTGTCAAATAATGCGTCAAATCCCGGTGCCAACTAAAACTCATAAAATCACTGCTATGTCGCGCAACGCCTTCCGCCGTAGCTTCTTTTCAAATGGCGCGGGTCAGTTTTCCCGGTCGATATACGTGTAACATAAATCCATAAACCAAGTATCATAAGTAGTTAACACCCCAAATATCATCTACAGCGAAGTTTCATTGTGTTCATATATACCAGCAAATAAGTAACCTGCTGACAGAATCTATCTCTGACCATTTGTACTTTAGCGAGCTACAGGTCCTCTCGGGTTACAATGCCTTTGGGCGGGCGGGTTGTTCCCACTATCTTTGATGAAGTTGATATCGACATCAGTAATCTCGCCAGCTTATTAATACCCATACCCTGACCTATGGTAACATTCTATTTATGACTTATACCAACAGAATTAGATAAGCATGGCCCGTGACGCCTTTGTACTCATCTTGTTGAAATTCTGTAAACCATTTGCGTGTTCATATTGAAACGTAACTGAATGTTTAAATATTCATCAAGAAATCAAGGTCGCACCCACATACATGGGTAACTAGGAGGCGAATGAAACCCTTACATTACTCGAGGCGCCTTGAAGTTCCTCCGCACAACAAATCAGACACCAGCTCCCGAATACTACCAACATACGGCCAGATTGTTAAAATTGTGCAATCCCCGACCCGGTGAATATTCACCCATACGGACCTACATGTACCAGAAAAAATACATATCTGCCTCTCTATTTGATAGAAGTATATTTGTCTCTCTGTAGATAGATGGATAAATGCACATCGAAGTATGCATGTTTAGACAGACAGATATGCATTTATTTCTTTGTATATACATGTCAGTATGATGGAAATCTATTGGGTCGGGCCTAAGACAATTCTTACAAACTGGCCGATACTGTATAATCTGGTTATCTATGAATACGTGGTCAAAAGAAGTGCACAGTTCGGGCTTTTTCAATCCGTTTCGTTTCTATTCACGCCCCTCCCTCTATGGTTTAACAGTAAAGCATAGCCTGTAAACTCTGCAAGTAAATGAACATATTTTATTTTTCTCAATAATGATCTATAATTGCTAGCAGCGGGTTTCCGGACATCAAACTTCATTTTCTAATCAAATATACTTCTGCCTGTGAAGCATGTTCTGAAGGCGTGTTCGGTTCCATCCCCGATACGGAACGGAAGCCACACTGCGTCGGATCACTGCTGCGTCGAGAGCCCTTCGCCACTCAACCCTTAAATCACCCTCTGCCAAACATTTGGCTTTCCCTACTAACTAGGCCTTCTGCTTCCCATTTTCATAAAAATTATTATTATTAACATAATTATATTGTGTGTGCGTGAGAGCGCGCGTTTATATCTATGTCTCTATACCTGTCTTGCTCTCTCTCCCCTTTTTCTTTTGCCAAATAGGTGATATGTGGATAATATATGCATCATGACACAGCCCTTCAGGCATGTAGAAGTAATGTTTGATTGGCAGCTCTTTTAACAACTAGAAGCACAGCCAGTTTAGATAGATCCTGGAGCATCTTACCCTAGCATTTTGCAGGGTATGTAGACTGTTCTGTACATATCAAATCAAATCATATATCTCTACCCCGCCCCCCTCACTTCCTCTCTCTCTCTCTCTCTCTCTCTCTCTCTCTCTCTCTCTCTCTCTCTCAAGACAGATACTAGGGTATTATGCAAATATTAACGTCTTTTCACATTGGGTTAAATTTCTGAACAGATATAATGGATATGACTTTTCTCTTCTCTATGTGGCTTCGCTTCAGCAATTCTTTTTCTCCCACAATTTCAATGATCAGAAATATTCCAGAAATCAATACATACACCCCTCACAGGGGGCTGCTAGGCAAAGTGGACGAATAGGCCTAAAATCATTAGGTTTAGGCTTACGATGTCGCATCTTACAGAAGACAAATGAAAAACAAAAATACATAAACACAATACCCACGATTTTACCCACTTAATGCCAAGTATTATTGCCTTTATCCTGGAGTTAAATATCAGTGCTTTTGAGCCTGTGTATGAAATTGTAGCGAGAAAAACGGCCGTATAACATGTACAAAAAATTATCTAATAATTCACAAGAATCATAAGACATTACAATATCTTGGAATACACTCTTTCATATGCTACAATTACTGTGGGCGAGACAGCAACTGTAGGAAAGAAGGCGGAAGGTTTGAAAGATGAATGGCCGTGCACGTGGGAATGGAATGTGAGCACGGAGAGGCGTGACACAAACATTCTGATTGAAATGTCCCTTCTAAGTTCGAACATTCTACATAGCTCTGACATGTTTTTTCGACCGTATGATTTACACTAACTCACCAATCTGATTTAAAACGAAGGGTCGAGTCCAACAGGCACCTCCCAAGTTATCGAAGGATCGGCAGAAAGGGCGAACTGCGGCTACAGGTACACCTTCTGTTGGACTGGCAGTAGTCTGGTGATGCGCGGCTGACCAGCCCTTGATTCCGAGACAATTAGCGCTAGCAGAGGGGGGTGACGGCCTATGGGGAACTAGTTCACTTGTTTCTTGGTGAGATTCCAGAGCCATGGTCTTGTCAGGTAGAGTTACTTTTACCATCGATCTATTGCGTGATTTGGCATCTGAGACATCATCAACATGTCATGTCTGCCAAGTGTCAATGACCGCCTTAAAATTCAAATCAAAGTGTAAAACGATAAAGCTAACGAACAGGAGCCTACTGGTAGCAGAGAGTTCCTTGCCAGAAACTTAGATATTCTGCGAGACCAATATTCGACGTGATCCCATCCCAGTTTCTTGGAGCGGCCGCACTCTCTTCATCACCCCCGTCGTTGATGGTGGCTAGAGACTGACTGATCTCGACGAAGTACTTGCACTAGAGAATGCCTCGCCGTACGATGTACGATAACCTACCAGCGACATTACATTACGTAAGTAAATCTTTCCGTCTTAACGAAGAATAAATCTCC
>NW_020870265.1:37458-39958 GCF_003789085.1 Penaeus vannamei | reverse complement strand
TTATCATATTTTTTTCTTTATTATCAGCATTACCGGTCATTAACATGATAATTATTCATGATATTGTTATTGCTTCTGTCACAGAAATAGCACTTGGCGCCTTCGTGGCCTGTCGCCGGGCGCTTGGCCTGGCGGGCGGCGAGGGCGAGCGGAGCAGGATCACGAGAAGGATACTGATATATTTGATAATAATGATGATTTTGGTAATAGTAATGATGATAACAATGATAGTAATGATGATAACTTCAATAGCAATTTTAATGATAATGATAACTATAATAATAATGATTGTAACAGCTATAATGATATCATTAATAATGATAATAATGATATTAATCCTGATAATAATAGTAATGATAATAATGATAATGATAATGGTAATAGTAATCATAATAATCATGAAGATGAAAATAATAACAATAATGGTAATAATGATAATAATAATATTATTATTATTATTAGTCTTTATTATTATGATTATTATCATTATCATCATCATCATCCTCATTATTGTTGTTATTACCATTATTGTTATTATTATCATTATTATTATTGTTATCATTATTATTATTATTATTTTTAATATTATTATTATCAATATTACTATTATCGTCATTATCATTATTATTATCAATATTATTGTCATTATTATTATTATTATCATTATCATTATTATATTGTTATCATTATCATCATAATCATTATCATTATCATCATGATTATTATCATTACTATTGTTATTATTAGTGTTGTGGTCATTATTATTTTATTATCATTATTATTTTTATTATCATTATCATTACAATGATTATCATTATTATTCCTCCCGCCAAGGACGTTATGTTTTGCATAACGTTGGACAGTTAGTTAGCTGGTTAGTTTGTTGGTTAGTTTGTTGGTTAGCAGGAAAACTCATGAAGCTAAAAGCAGATTTTTATGGAATCCGGATCATGATACGGATCCAGGATTTTTTTTTTTTTTTTTTTTTTTTTAAATGTCTGCATCAGTTACAATTATCATGATTAATCTCATTACCTCCGCCAAGAGGTTATGTTTACGGACGTCGTCTGTGCATTTGAGGAAAGTGATTTTGATGTATTTCTTCAAGTTGCATAATTTTATTGCATCAGTGACCCTATCGCCTTGGAGGAGGTATGCGCTCTCCGAGTGTTTCTAGTTATTATCATTGTTATTACTATTATAATTACTAATGTTTTTGTTATTATCATTATTATTATGATTATTATCATCATTATTATCATCGTTATTATTATTGTTGTTGTTATTATTATCATTATTATTATTTTTATCACTATTATTATTATTATCATTGTTACTGTTATTATTATTATCATTGTTTTTATTATCATTAAATTTATCATTATTACTATTATTATTATCATTGTTATTGTTATTATTATCATTATTGTTGCTGTTATTATTGTTATCATAGTTATTACTATCATGATTGTAATTATTATAAATATTGTTATCATTACATTATCATCACCCTTATTATTCTCATTGTATTGTTTATTGTTATTGTTATCATTATTGTTATTATTATTAATATATCATTATCATTATCATTTCTATCACTATTATTATCATCAGCATTATTTCTATTATCATTATCAGCATTATTTCTATCATTATTATTATCATCATCATTATTTCTATCATTATTATTATCATCATCATTATTTCTATCATTATCATCATCATTAACATATCATATTATCATAGTTATTATTATCATATTATCATAATTATCATAATCATTATCATATTATCATTATTATTACTATTACTATCCTTATTATCGTTATTACTAACATTATTTTTGTTATTACTATCATTATTATCGTTATTACTATCATTATTATCATTATATTTACATCATCACTATCATTATTATTATCACTATTATTATTAATGTCATTTTTATCATCATCATCATCAACATTGCCGTTATCAAAATTATCGTTACCCTTATGATGACTGATGACGTGATGGTGGTGGCGGTGGCGATGATGATGATGATGCTTTTATCATTATTAGTAGCCGGAGGAATGGAAAGGGGGCGGGGCTGCTATTCTGTGTTGTCACTCTTCCTGTCAATAGACTGCTCCTTGCAGCCGAGCCTGAGGGCACAGCGTGGCAGGCAGTCAGCGCGCCTGAAGCCCTGGGGGCGCGGGCGAGGCGGGTGGGCGGGTGGGCGGGCGTGAGTGCGTTCGCGTCGCGTGAATTACCTGCAGCGGATAAGGCGAAGGCTCATCTCGAGCAGGTGTTGCCAGAGCTTTTTCTCGCTTCCTCTCGAGGTCTCGCTCCGCCTCGCCGGCGTTAAGACACTGGAGGAAAAATGCTGACATGCGGAGATTACTTCCTGAGCGAGACTCGGGGGCGACGGGGCAGTGTTGCCTTACCTGTCCGTAAGTAATCTCCCAGAATAAAGAAAAGTGTCCACCATTTACAACCAAGCAAGCTGTTAGCTATACGT
>NW_020870265.1:22500-25000 GCF_003789085.1 Penaeus vannamei | reverse complement strand
ACGAGGACTAATGGACGACCTCGTCCGGGGCGAGGCCTGGGTGGGGGGGGGGAGGGGGGGGCGGGTCGTACTTGTCTGCCGTGTGCTGTGTTCGTCGGCAATCGGAGTCAGCTGCGGCATCTAAGCTCAATTATTTTCATAAGTTCATGTGTGTAGCATTAGCATGATTAGAGAGCTTTTCAACTGGAGCAGCTAATCTGTAGCTGAACTTTATATGATTAAAGGTTAATCGATATAAAGCCTATATAAAACACGCACACAAACAACCGATCGACTTGCCGAGCAGAAAAAAAGTCGAATGAAATTGCTGCCCCACCCGGGGACGTGGGAACCTGTTGTGCTCTTCAGATAGCTAAACGTCCCTTTTGTGTGCCCGTCAAACACCTTAAAGTAGTTGAAAGTAATTACCCTTAGTAAGCAATTGTTCGGTAAATATTTGACTGAGATAGTTAGCCACACTTTGCTGTAATAGCCAACATGTCCGTGCCACAAGAACCAGCCAGTCATGGCGGACAAGGCCCTAATGCGTCCAGGGACAGGGGCGGGGCGGCGCCGAGACGGAATCACGGATCTGTGGCTGTCAACTCCGGGGGGGGGGGGCATGGGCAGACGTAGCATTGGAGGGATAAGGAAGCCAAAATCAGAGCCAGCACTGTCTTCATGCCTGTAAATCGATTTGTCTTACCTTGAGATCCCTTTCCTCTCGCCCCTTCCTGTAGTTCTGCCAGCCTCACTTCCTCACCTCTACTTCATCGCCTAACCATTTACTTCCCGTGTGGTCACATGACTTAAATTTCCCCCATTTCAAGTCGCCTTCCACGGCGGTGTTGTTCCACCAGCCTTGAATTCTTTTCACATTTCCAAAATTACCTGTGTCGTCTTTGTGTGGTCTGTTAGCAGATGCATGTTATATTCAAGGCATTAAACCATACAAAGTAAGTTTTTTTTTTTTTTTTTTTTTTTTTGTCAGACAGTCGACTGATATCTCCAAGATCACAGCGAAATCTCAGAGTAAACTTTCATAAATATTTTATCATTTTGTTCCTAAAAATTCCTCATGAAAGGTGTACGGCATTAATAGTATAAGAAACTGCATTTACATAAGAGCTAATGTTGCTAGATCATCTAAAAGAATAAACATTTTTAGCTGTAATATTATCAAGTGAAATATTGATGCTAATTTGTGTTCTTTTCATATGTTAATTGCTTCATCAAATATACATAAAATGATTATGAAACACCCGGTAGGAACCGGGGATGAAATATTACCTTCTACAATAAAATGCGTTTCACACTTTTTGCACACTGGAGTTTCGAGCTCTGTGTGTTTTAATGTAAGCAAATAACTTTTATATATTTTTCCCCGGGTTTGCAAATCGCCAAGTTTGAATAGAGATGTAAAAAAATATATGATTAAACTCATGCAAATATTTACGTCTATAATTAGGAAAAAAGGCCAAATATACAAAAAGTCTGGGCTAGAAGGCTAATTAGGCTCATCGAGAGGAGGTACGCCCAGAAAAAGACACCGAAAAACACACACCGGGGAAAATGAGAAGCTCTCGCAGCGCCTTCCCATAGGAGGAGGGAGGGGGGGGGGGGGGCTGATGAATGGCAAAGTGAAAGAAGGAGAGTCACGGGGCGCTGCTCGAGTGATCTATTGTTCTTTTGCATAAAGTCAACATACTTTCTGCACCGACTTCCTCCATTCCATTATTTTTGATACAAGTATTTTGGATTGATTCACGCTGACATGTACGTCGGTCACCTTAGGTCACTCCCTCGAGGCAGCGACGGTGCTGACCTCCCGTGTCTCGCGCGACAGCTGGCCGCCCCGCGCACCCCGTTCGCCCTCCGCCCGCGCGGGCCTCCGTTAGCGCCGACCGCAAGGGCGGCTCAGTCAGCTCGGTCACTGTGATCGTGAAGGTAATGGTGATTCTGCAATGACTGCTCTTCATGTTCATGTCTGCAATTATTATGATAAGAATATCGTATAGTTACTATAATGATAATGATGGTAAAAGTCTTAGTGAAAATAATCAAACCGAAATTAATGGCAATTATGATGAAGAAAAATCATAATGATGACAAAAATGATACTGGTACTACTAATAATAACAATGACATTATAATAAGGATAATGAAAATAATGATCATGATAATGACAACAATGGTAAAAGTTAATAATGATAATAATGATAATGCTAACAACAACAGCAATAATAATAGAAATTATAATAATAATAATAATAGAAATAATAATAATAATCAATGAAAGTAATGAAAATGATGATAACAATAATGATACCTGTAATGATAGTAATAATGATAATGATAATAATAATGATGATATCAATATGATAGTGATGATGATAATGGTAATGAGAATGATATTATGTTACATTATTAATGATAATAATATTGATATTAATAATAATGAAAATAATGATAATGAATAATTGATAATCACAACAGTGATAATACTAACATTAATAATGAA
>NW_020870265.1:12500-15000 GCF_003789085.1 Penaeus vannamei | reverse complement strand
TCCGAAGGCTTGTAAACAAACTATGTAATTTCCGTAAGTGCAGTGATCAGCAACGAAAGCTGTCATGCTAGAATTATGGCATGGTCGGGCGGCGGAGAGCAGTGGGCAGCGGAGGAGGAGTCGGGCGTCGTCTGCGGGAGAAGCTGTCATGTCCCGGCGTCGCCTTCTGCTCCAGCAGGAGGCGTTATCATTGTTATTATTACTATTATTATTATTGTTATTATTATTATTATTATTATTATCATTATTATTATTATTATTATTATTACCATCATCATTATCACCATTATTATTCTTTATCATTATTATTATTGTTATTATTGTTACTATTATTATTATTATTATCATTATTATTATTATTATTATTATTATTATTTTTGTTATTATTGTTGTTATTATTATTATTAATATTATTATTATCATCATTATTAATATTATTATTATCATCATTATTACTATTATTATTGTTGTTATTCTTTACCATTACTGTTACTATCATTATCATTATCATTATTAGTGTTATTATTATTATTATTATTATTATTATTATTATTATTATTATTATTATTATTATTAGTAATAATAGTAATAATAATAATAATAATAATAATAATAATAATAATGATAATAATAATAATAATAATAATAATAATAATATTATTATTATTATTGTTATTGTTATTATTATTATTATTATTATTATTATTATTATTATTATTATTACTACTATTATCATTGTTATTATTGTTGTTGTTATCATTATTATTATCATTATTATTATCATTATTATTATTGTTATTATTATTATTATTATTATTATTATTATTATTATTATTATTATTATTATTATTATTATGATAATTATTATCATTATGATAATTATTATCATTATGATTATTATCATTATTATTATCATTATTATTATTATTATCATAATTTTCATTTTTGTCATAATTGTTGCTGTTGCAAACTTATTATTTTTATCATTTTTATCATTGTTATTATTATAATCTTCATTATCATTGCTATTGTTATTATTGTTATTAATATAATCTTCATTATCATTGCTATTGTTAATATTGTTATCATAATTGCTATTCTCACTACTATCATCAGTATCATAATTGTTATTATTATCATTAAGATTATCCTTATCATAACTATCATAACTATCATTATCATTATTCTATTATTGTTATTATCACTATTATCATTATCATTATTTTGATCATCGTTGTTGTAAATAATAACGTTGCTACCATCATCATCATCATCACTATCATCATCTTCATAATCATCATCAATATTACTTCATAATTCTGCAGGCGCTTCGTCTGCCCATTCCGACTCTCCCGTGCCAGCTCTGCAGCCGCGTCCCACGCCGGGCCGGTCGCTTCTGGCGCAAAAAGGGAAGATAATTAACCACACAGTTATTAAGGAATGACACGCGCGTGCCTCCAATGACGAAGCCATGGAAACCACATTCTAACTCTATGATAACCATTATGATCATGATCATGGCTATTCTTGTTATTTCTATAATTATTTCTATTATCATTATCATCATAAATATAAGTACTCTTCTCGTTATCATTATTAATATTATTATCATTCTTCTTCTTTTGATAACGATAATAATGATAATAATGATATTGGTAATAACTATAACAAAGATTATAATCATCCTCATTATGGTTATCACTATTATTATCATTATTGTCATTATCATTATAATTGTTGTTATTATTATTATCATCATCATTCTTATTATCATTATCATTATTATTATTATCATCATTATTATTATTATTATCATTATTATTATTATTATCATTATTACTAATACTATTATCATTATCATTATTATCATCATCATTATTAATAGTATTTTTATCCTTATTTTTATCATTATCATCACTACTGTTATTATTAGTCATTATTATTATTATTATTATTGTTATGATTAATATCATTGTTATTGTTAGTATCGTCGTTATTATGATGATGATGATGATAATATAATTATTATTATTGACGTAATCATTGTTGTTATAATCATTATCATGTATGTATGTATGTATTACCATCATTATCATGGACATCATTATAACTATCATTATTGTTCTTTACAATGTATGTTTTTTTTGTTATCATTATTGATATATCACCAAGAAAAGCTGTATTCATGTTATGATAAGGACATCATTAAGTTACTGTTATATCATCTCTGATACTGTTATCATGACGATCGACTTTATTATTGTTGTCCATATTAGTGCTGTCATTGCAATGGCTAGAGTGACCAGCGCCGCTGTAAGAGGGATGAATAGTATCGCTTTCATTGCCGCTCTTCGATATCCTTGTTGTCAGTTCTGTGAAAGAGGTTTTAGGTTACTGGCACGTTGCTTTCCCAAATGTTGTTTGCAGGTCCTGACTCATGTTTGAAAGATCACGAGTTTTATCAAGGGTTATGTCGTCTATGAGATACATTGCACAAGCA
>NW_020870265.1:0-7500 GCF_003789085.1 Penaeus vannamei | reverse complement strand
TAGTTCTTTTTTCAAAAAGACCTGAGATTACTTTTTTCAACCGCGATATTAGTTCCTCTTACAAGGAATTATCCTAATAGGGATCAAATGATTAAAGTGGGGCACTGACAGAATTACGCTTTTGTTTAGGTGGAATTGAAAACTCGATGGTCAGTGCAGCCATCAGGCAAGAACGCTGGTGAAAAAGGAGAAAAACATAGAAATATATATGTACATGGAATGAAGAAAAAATAGCAGTTCGGGGCTGTAATTTCTCAGCTCATACTCAAAGAATCTCTCTCAGTAAGTTGCCTTTCAGGAGGGTGCCAGAACTGTCAGAAAAATGCGGATCCTGCAATTGCACGTGAAGAAATCAGATGCCTTTACTTGCATTGCACGTTTTCATACGACCGAGATGGAAAACGAATGATTGTTAAGTGTTTCAAACTTCGTAGAAGATCCACAGAGGCAATAGGTCGACGCCCTAAATGTAATTGGCAGCTCATCCCCCCCCCCCTTCCGAATTCTTCAAGAACGATCCGCCTCACGAGGCCTTTCTGCTGCCCTGTTTGCTAGAGACATTGTGGAAGAACTAATGGCTTCCGAAGAGTTCAGATATTCCAGAAACGCCGTATCCATAATGCACGTGGCATTGAAATGTCCCAATTTAACGTAAAGAACTCAAAATTCTCTTTTCGGAAACGTTCTACTTGTCTGTTAACATTTACGGCAGAGGTAGCTTTCTACCTCCGCGCGGAGGCATTTTGATATTCTTTATTCTACAATATAATATTAGATGTTAGACGTATATTACATTATCACATCATGGCAACTTAACAGTACTATGACATTTGGATGAATTATATGTGAAAACTAGTGTAAATATACATTTGATTCATTTTGCTTTTAAGGCTATGAACCTGTGATAACAATATATATATATTTTAAGACACAGGAATCTACAGATGATTAAAATGTGTAAATGATTACCAGAACAGGTACATTTTTTTTTTCAAAATGTCATTAGTCTGGCTGACGAAATACATATACCGAAATGATATTGTTGTGGATAAGCCTTATCCTTAGATTAACTAATATTGTTTAATCCTCAGGGTTATATTAATTTCTCTTATTCCTACGCCCCCCTCCCCCCTCTGTCTCTCTTTCTCTCTCTCAGATGAAACTCTGTTAATTAATGAACGATCATTTCTCAGTTCCGCCCAAAAGCCCCCATGCTTAGTCCTCCATCCTCTGCAACCAAAGGAGCACACAAGCTTCTTAAAAGGAAATAATACAACTTCTTAAAAAGCAGAAACTGTTGGAGGCTCAGTGATGCAGCAACTCAAAAACGAGAAGAAATCACATACCTAGGTGCGGTCAATCGACGGCCTTAAGGGTAATGTTTAGAAAGAAATCAGTATGCTTACATCATTACATACATAGCTTCATAAAAAAACGGCGCAAGGTCTCATTCGATAATCTGTTACCCATACAAACACTCTCATGAATCAAATCCAAAAATAAAGACAACTATAAGTGCCTATTGTCATAGGTGAGGCTCGCTCTGGATTTTTAAAAATCTGTTAGGAATAGGAAATCCACTGCACTTGTGGATGACTAAATCAACTATGGCGCTCTTCGTCTGCTTGCAAAAGGACCGACAAAGGGAAAGAATCGCCTTTTTCAACATAACCTATACTACAGGTAGTCTCCCTACCGCCAGCTGACAGGCACCTCTCATCCTTAACACAGATCCAGCACTTCCTGGCGCGCGCACACCAATTCCTCTAACATCCTTCAGCTTTTGGATTTCAAAACGAAAAAAGAACGCAAACTTGTCTATCACGGTCGCTAGCACAGGAGGCAACTTAGCTCTCTTATACTCTCTTTTCGTCTGTACCTGTTTCTTTCTACGTTTCTCTCTGTTTCTCTCTCCCTCTATTTCTTTCTTTCTCTCTCAATCACTCCTTTCTCTTTCTCTCCTTATCTCTATCTATCTCTCTTTTTCTTTCTGTCTCAGCATCTCCCTCTTTCTTTCTGTCTGTCTCAGTCTCTCTCTCTCTGTTTCGCTCGTTGTCTCTTTCTACATCTATCTGTATTTCTCTCTTCCTCTCTTTCTCTCTAGCTCCCTAGCATTCTTTCTCTCTCTCTCTCTTTTTTGTCTCTTTCTGTATTTATCTTTATTTATTTCTCCTTCTCTCTCCCTTGTATATCTTTCTTATTCCCTCTCTGTCTTTCCTTCTCTTTGTTTGTCTGTTTCTGTTTCTTTGCCTTTTTTTCTCTCTCCCTCACATTCGCTTTCTTTGTATCTCCTCTATCTCTTTCTTTGTCTCTCCCTCTTTCTTCTCCCCCCCCCCTTCTCTATTTCTTTCGTTCTCTCTCTCTCCTCCTTTTTCTTTCTCCATTTCTCGTTTTCTCTCTCCTCCTCCACCCCTCTCTCTTTCTATATCTGAATTTTTCTCTCCCTCTCCCTCCTTCTGTCTCTCATTCTTCCTCCCTCTGCCTATGTCTCTTTCTCTCTCACTGTCTTCCTCTCTCTCTCTCTCTCTCTCCTCTCTCGTTTTCTAATCTTTATTTTAGTTCAGTACACTGCCATTTACAATCGTGGGCCACCTTTCTGCTGAGATGTTTAGTGATGACGCTGTAGTTATCTTTTGCATGACCCAGTTTTAATAGTAGAAAAATAAAACTAGATAATGTTATGGTAGCTTACCACGATAAAAAAAATTACCCACAATTATACTGCAGCCTCCACTCCACATGTATACTGCTCATTTGAACTGTTGAATGGAGGTAAAGAGATGCAAGTTTGTCTCTCGCACCAGCTGATTCCACATTCTGGAGTACCTCGGCAGGTATGTGCGTAGAAAGTCCTCAGATCTCGCGAAGGGAACGTGAAGTTCGCGACTTCTTCTGTGACTATTCCTGGTGTTGTAGGCTGTGGAAACCGAGGGCTGAAGTCGTAACAAAGCGAGGTGAGGTCTACTCTGCTGGTGGACCTTGTAGAACACGCACAGTTCCGTCGCGTCCCTGCGGTGCTGGAGAGACTGGAAATAGACCGGGCGATCATTTTCCCGCATATTAATTCCACAAGGCGACGAGCTTGATTTTGTACTCTGTCGAGTAGGGCCAGGAAGGATAATGGGCAGGATGACCATACCAGAAGAAAGTATTCCATCAGGGAACGAACTTGTAGATCATTCAACGTCTGCTCGCTACAAAATGGATTACACGTACGCATGCCAGTTTACAAGCTGCTCTTTTGGCACTGATTGGGTATTCACCTAAGTGTAACCGTTTACCACAACTTAAAGAGTTCTTCCTCGCTGATAATCTTCAGTCAGGTTCAGCAATTAACCATCAATGTCAAACCTTTTAGTTTGGAAATAATGCCTTCGTCTCATTTTCTCTTAAAAGTAACAGCAATATCCAGGGCAGTAACGAAAGTTTCTTTGCTAGGATCAAGGGATTTGTTCCAATTGGTATCAGGATGGATGCTGATCGCTTGGCTTTAAAGCCAAACTACTTGTTGCTAAGTAGATGGTTGCTGTTAAGAAAACTTGCAATTCTATTCTGTTTTTTTTTTTCGTAGAATTTGACCATTATCGATAGTGAGGTGGGTCAGCATTTTCTAGGAGTGCTTAGCTAGCCTGTTTCCATATAGTTGGCCACTTTTACTGTCGAAAGCAGTTTTGATATAAGGTGGCAAGTAGAGTTGCAAGCTAGTTAGCACACTTTTTAATTATATGGGGACTTGGGTTGTCAAGTCCAAGGCCTTTACTAACCTCAGTCTTCAGATGTTGCTTGACTTCAACACATATGACCAATGTGCTTAGTCTCTGCTTTGATGGTAGGTGATGGTGTGCAGTCTGGTTCACAAACTAGCATCTTCTGAGAGTAGTTCAGCTCTGGCTTGACTGGATGTTGTTCGTTTCCATATGCCTTAAGGTGCTGTCATTAGCATTTTTTCCGTCAATTTTTTGACAATTTTATTTAACATAAATACAAACATTCTCGAATATAACTCTTGATTTGACAATGCTTGGCTGAAAAAGTTGACGGAAAGGTTTTCAGAATCGATCATTATCGCCTGACTGGAGAATCAACAATTCGCTCAAAAATGGACAAAATTTCAGAAAAAAAAAAAATTGACGGAAGAAGTGCTAGTGTGACAGTACCTTAATACAATGGTGAAATTCAGTCATGAGGCCCTGTTGCTATCTGACTAAGCTCCACCAGTCTTTGCTCCTGACTGAACGGTTAGTAAATTTTCCATTGAGACTTTGTCTTGACTGCTCGATGGCCCCATTTCAGAATCGTGTTTCACACTTTTGCAGCCAACTTTGTGGTTCAACTTGTTTTGTGTGTAAAACGATTCCAAGCTCTGCCTTTTTTTTCTTTTTTTTTTTTTTTTTTTACTCGGCTACAAGCCTACAGTATGCCTAAACCAAGGCTGATATCCTGTTTCAACTTTGTATGATTTATGAGTTATAAAGCGTTCTTGTAGTTTTAGTGGTGTTTCCTCACAAGTGGTCTTCAAGTTAATCAAGCTAAATATGACACAGTGAACTAAATAGCCTTTTGCTCCTGTACTACTACAGCTGACAGCTTTCAGGAAGGTCAGAGATGACAGGGATAAATGAGGACTCTGAGATGTAGGTGGGAAAATCATGGTTGTTCTGTCTATGTAATGTCAACAGCTCTTCAAATTTTGCAACAAGAAGCTGGTTCACATCACCTATTAATTTGATGGTCTTGCAAGTGTTCTGATGTAATATTCAATCAACATTTGTTCTGTAAGTACTCCTTGCCATTGGTACCTATAACAGACACACATTAAGAGTGGTAAGCCAGATCCTGAAAAACAGGAGCACCAGATGATCTGGCATGTCGATTTCCTGGGGCGGATCGGAGAGTGCCTTGTGGAAACAAACTGCAACCCCACCTAAGCTGCCACTAGTCTTTTCTGTGTCATTTCGAGAAACCGTTCATTTATCCTAAGTTTACTAGGACTATAATTTAAAAAAGCCACAAATTGGCAATTATGTCAGATTTCTGCGGTATGACATAGGTATGTGATAGGTCATAGTGGCAAACTACTAAATCCTGATGGTCTGTGTTAGACAGTAGATAGGCTTTGGAGCGTCTGAGCCATCAGATCGTTAGTATTTACCTGTTCAAATACAAAAGTTTTGAACGGCACTCTTGAACTGTGTCCCCTAAGTTGTCAGAAGTCACAGGATTTCTTTCAGTGGCAGGAGGCCCCTGAGTGACCACTAGTTTTGCAGATCCAGCAGCTTATAGGTTGCTTTTCTCCCTGAGGCATTGCATCTCGACTAACGGGTGTATTGGGTATTTAGGATGACGATTGGTGTGTTGACTTTGATTGTCTTCTGATATGCTATTGTTCAGTTAGTTTCATGAGTTTACTGAGGTTCATGTAGCTGAATTTGAAATTACTGAACCACTCTGTAGTTGATTTAGATTGCTTTGCTGTAGGATTGACTGTTCTGAGCTGCATTTCCCCTGCTGCTGTGCAAGGAAGTCTGGCACGATTTATTTCGGGGCTTGTAGTACAGGCTTGACTTGATTTGACTTCTAGGGATGGAGGGGCAGTTGTCGAGGCTGTTAAAGAGTTTAAGATATTGACAACAAAATCCCTTTTACTCGCAATATCCTCAGTGATGGTAGCATATTTCAGATTACGAATTATCTTGCCTAGATTTGTAGGCTCTAACTGGAGAAGCTCTCCCTCCTCATCAATGACATGAGACTCGTGCGTGGCCTCAGTAGCTTCGTTGTCAGTATTCACATAGGAGTAGTGAGATGGGCCAATGGCTTGGCGTAACCTTTGCAGTTCTGTTCTTGTATACTGACTGGGAACGGTAACTTTGCCCTTTGCTACAAATCACTTACATGGTTCGTAGCCAGGCAGACCCTCGGGTCGTGCAGTACGAGCGTGCTGACTGGAGGTATTCGCATGTATTTTATGAACTCACTCGCACCCCCACACACATTAGATATAAACGGTTGTTAAAGAAGTGGGAAAATTAAAGACAGCTTAAAGATGTATTTTTATCAAAAGGTAAGTATAATCAATGGTTTATAAAATAGTCAGGTGAGGTAAACCACACAAAAAACTTTCACACTATTACTAAAAACGTTGAAGTCTATCAGAATTCACTTAAATCAGCTAGACACTCTTCACACGTCAGAATAAATAAAGCTTAAAAACATACAAGATTGAATAGAACAGATGATAAATAATTAGTAAAATAGAGTAATCGTAATTATAAAACACTGTGAGTTAGCTCTGACGAAGCCGACACTGCCACTCCGCCTCAAGCACTCTGCAAGAATGCTCATTTGCAAAGCTACGATCGGGTTGTGAGGAGTGACTATTGAAAGATTTCAACGAAGTGTAATGGAAACGATTGTCTATGTTAATAAATGAGACAAACTAAGCAGAGATGGGACCTCTAATAACTCTGAATAGCCGAGCAATAGGAGGGAAGTGGGGCTGCTGTTAATGCCAAGCGATGGTTGGGGCTTCGGTAGTCGGAGAGAGGGGGAGGAAGTTCCGGTTTCATTGCTAGCAACTGGTATCGTTCAAGCGACAACATTACAAATAACATTATTATTATGTCTTATGTAACAGGGCCAGCAAGTGGATATTCATGAGAGAATATGCTAAAAATTACAAACAACAAACGCCGAGAAATATATGAAATATCAAGTAAAATACAGAGCAGATGAAATGGTTACTACTCTTAGCTACTCTCTCTCTCTCTCTCTCTCTCTCTCTCTCTCTCTCTCTCTCTCTCTCTCTCTCTCTCTCTCTCTCTCTCTCTCTCTCTCTCTCTCTTTCTCTCACTCTCGTTCTCTTCCCTTCTCTCCCTCTCCCTCTTCCTCTCCCTCTCCCTCTCTATCTCTCTCTCCCTCTCTCTCTCCTCTTTCTCTCTCTTTCTCTCTCTTTCTCTCTCTTTCCTCTCTCTCTTCTCTCTCTCTCTCTCCCTCTCTCTCTCTCTCTCTCTCTCTCTCTCTCTCTCTCTCTCTCTCTCTCTCTCTCTCTCTCTCTCTCTCTCTTTTCCTCACTCTCTCTCTCTTCTCTCTCTCTCTCCTCTTCTCTCTCCTCTCTCTCTCTCTCTCTCTCTCTCTCTCTCTTCTCTCTCTCTCTCTCTCTCTCTCTCTCTCTCTCTCTCTCTCTCTCTCTCTCTCTCTCTCTCTCTCTCTCTCTCTCTCTCTCTCTCTCTCTCTCTCTCTCTCTCTCTCTCTCTCTTCTTCTCTCTTCCTCTCTCTCTCTCTCTTCTCTCCTCTCTCTCTCTCTCTCTCCTTCTCTCTCTCTCTCTCTCTTCTCTCTCTCTCTCTCTCTCTCTCTCTCTCTCTCTCTCTCTCTCTCTCTCTCTCCTCTCTCTCTCTCTCTCTCTCTCTCTCCTCTCTCTCTTCCCTTCTCTCTTCCTCCTCTCTCTCTCTCTCTTTTCCGTCTCTTCTCTCTCTCCTCTCTCTCTCTTCTCTCTCTCT
>NW_020870264.1:33627-34975 GCF_003789085.1 Penaeus vannamei | reverse complement strand
TCATCATTTTTGGCAGCTCCCTTTTTGCTGTGTATATATATCTAGGCGACTCGAATACCGTGCTTGTTTGACAAAGGAAAATACTTCTCGGGTAAACTGTTATATTTCGGGGTAAACAAAAAATCATCATTGTTACCGTAATTTTCACGAAAAGAATGTTTACATGTTTATACTAGCTTGTTCTGTGTTTACATTTTGACCGGTTTTGACTTCACATAGATATTTCCTTCATTTTATTTATTATTTGATTTTTTAGATTTTAAACTGCTTTGATTTATGATTTTTCCATATATATATATATATATATATATATATATATATATATATATATATATATATATATATATTTTTTTTTTTTTTTTTTTTTCTTTTTTTTTTTGTTGTTGTTTGTGTGTTGCTGAAAGCGCAATTTTGATATTTACGTCTTTTCGAAATTTATGTCGGTTGGCAACTGAAACCGTTCGGATACTCGGGTCATTTTGAATTTTGACATTTTGACAGTTTTTGCTTTTTAATTTTTTAATGCCATTTAGATATTTACGTCATTTTGATATTTACATTTTTTTCGATTGTTACACTCTTGAAATATACTCCATCTCGACATATAATATTGAGACGAACGATATTTTAAAATTCCCGCCATTTTCAAATTAACGACCTTTTGAATTTTACGGCGGTTTGAGAGTTGCGATATTCTGATATTTGCCTTTGTGGTTGAAATGACTTTTTGCATGCATTTTTAACCTGCAATTATTGGACTGAATTGCCTCTGCGTGATTAGGTTGATTGGATAACCATATTTCGAGTCATTAAGCCTTGCGCTGTGCCAGATTTTGGGGAATTTGTGTTATTGTTGTTTTTATTGTTGTTGATGCTGTTGTTTTGCTGTTATTTTTATCGTTGTTGTTGTTGTTATTATTTTTATTGTTGATGCTGTTGTGTTTTTGCTGTTATTTTTTTTCGTTGATGCTGCTCTTGTTTTGCTGTTGTAGTTATTTTATGTTGTTGATGCTGTTTTTTTGCTGTTGTTTATAGTTGTTACTTTTATTGTATTGATGCTGTTGTATGCTGTTGTTGATATTAGTTTTGTTATTTTTATTAATAGTGTTATTGGTCTTGCTATATTATCATCGTTAAAGATGTATACTATTTATTATTATTTTCAGATTAGTGTTTCTGTTTTCATCGTTATTGTTGTCATTATTATGATACTTTTGTTGATATTTTTGTTAACCTTATCATTGCTAATAATTACATAACAAATATTTACATGATATGAATATAAAAACAATAAATATAACATTACTATTTGATCATTATAATTAATTATTACAAATATTTACATAAC
>NW_020870264.1:23627-26127 GCF_003789085.1 Penaeus vannamei | reverse complement strand
TGATTAGCTGAGTGAAGGTCTTTATTATTATTATTATTATTATTTTATTATTATTATTATTATTTTATTTTATTTTATTTTTATTTTTATTATTATTATTATTATTATTATTTTTTCATTTTATCATTATTGTTATTATTTTGTTTTTTATATTATGTATTCTTATTTATTGTTATTATTTTGTATTATATTTATTATTTTATTATTATTATCATGATTTTTTTTTTTATTTGTAGGTTTAGATTTACCTCAATTAAATTTGTATTTTCGTAGCTGAGTGAAGATCTTCATTATTATTATTAATATCATTGTTGTTGTTGTTGTTATTGTTATTATATATTTTTATTCGTATGTTCAGTTTTAGTTTAGTTAAGATCTTACATTCTTAAGTACATGTTGCACTCAAAGCATTTTTTCTTAAAATAGATGTCATAAAGTCTTAAGACAAACAAGGAAGAAAGAAAAACAAACAAAAAAAACACAAAAAAACAATAACAAAAACACAGCAAACCGTAAAGAAATTAAATTTTATGACGTGGACTGAGCCAAAACCGTGAGAAAAGAACAAGTTTTATTGATTTTTTTTTCTTCTACCTCCCCCACCCCCCCCCCTTTTCTAGATTCCCCTTCTTCCTAGTTCCCATTCATGCACCCCCCCTCTTACCCCTACCAACCCCCCCTCTTACCCCTACTACCCCCCTCCCCCTCTTACCCCTACCCCCCCCCCTTCCTTCTTTTTCGTGCACATAGTTTACGATTTTTTTTCACACGGGAATACTTTGGTAAAATTTTATGGTTGACAAAAAAAAAGTAATGTTTTTGTTGACTGTAATTAGTGTTTCGTCGATTATATCCTTTTCTTTATCCTCTTTGACTTCTCCTCTTCCTCTTCCTTCCTTTTCTTTCCTTCCTTTTTATTTACTTTCTTTCTTCTTTAATTCTTCTTCTTCTCCTTCTATCTCCTCCTTCTTCTTTTCTTCTTTCTTCTTTTACTACGATATTGCTACTAAAATAAAGCAAAATAAAATTAAATTAAGAATAAAGTAAAGTAAAAGTAAATCAAAACAAAAGTGAAGCAGAATAAAAAGTATAGTAAAATAAAAGTAAAGCAAACTATAAATAAGCAAATAAAAGTAAAAAAAAAATGTTAAGTAAAGAAAAAAATTAGTATATTCAAATAAAATAAAAGCAAATAAAAGTAAAATATATAATTATAAGTAAAAGAAAATATAAGTAAATTTAAATAAAATAAAAGAAAATAAAAGTTAAAAAAATATATAAGTAAAGAAAAATATAAATAAATTCAAATAAAAGTAAAGCAAAATTAAAGTAAAACAAAAATAAAGCAGAATAAAAACTAATTCAAACAAAGTAAAGCAAAATAAAACTAAAGCAAAAAAACTAAAGCAAATAAAAGCAAACCCAAGCCAGAAGACCTCCGACGCCAAGAAAGCAGAGGAGACAATCGAGTCCAAATTCTGCCTGGAAGCGGATCCCGCGCCCGTGTCCGGCCTTCGACGTCCGCGGAGAAGGGGATTCGGAACAATATCCGGACTGGGATTGGGGGGAAGGGAGGGGATGGGATGGGGAAGGGGGGAGGGAGTAGGTGTGGGTGGGAGGGGGAGGGGGTGGTGAGGAGGTGGGAAGGGTGGAGAAGGGGGGAGGGAGGAGTGAGGGAGGGGAGGGGAGGGGGAAGGGGTGGAAAAGGGAAAGGAGAGGGTGAGGGAGGGAAGAAGGGGGATGGGGAGGGAGAGAAAGAAGGGTGAGAGTGGGGATGGGAGGAGGGTGTGGGAGGGAAGGGTAGGGTGAGGAGAAGGGTGGGACGGGGAGTGAGAAGAGTAGGACGAGAGGAAAGAAGGAAAAAGAGGAGATTGAGGGTAAGAGGAAAAGTATGAGTGAGTGAGTGAAGGAGAGAAACAAAGAAAGAGAGATTGAGTGGAGTGAGTTCTGAGTGAGTGAGTGAAGTAAAGAAAGAGGAAGAGAAAGAAAAAAGAACACATTGAGTGGAGTGAGTTCTGACTGAGCAAGAAAGAGAAAAAAATATATATAATAAACAGAACATAGAAAAACGGAACCGGGCATCCTGGTACTGAAGACAGAGTCGCGGGCCGCAGAGTTCACCATTATTATCTTATTATGTTATTATCTATTTTTTTATTTATTATTATTTTATTTACTATTTATTCGTTATTTATTTATTTCATTTTCTTATTTATTTCGTTATTTATTTATTTATTTATTTCGCAGTTATTATTTCGGAGTCACGGGCCGCAGAGTTCACCGTTATTTCGCAATTATTATTTATTTTATTTATTTATTATTTCATTTATTTATTTATTTCGTCATTTATTCATTATTTGGTTTTTATTTATCTATTTAAATCGCAGTTATTATTTCGGAGTCGCGGCCCGCAGAGTTCACCATTATTAGAGGGAAAAAAATCCCATTTCCTTTTTATTTCTCCCCGTACAATCAGAGAGCCCGGGTCCATTTCATCTGA
>NW_020870263.1:171558-179058 GCF_003789085.1 Penaeus vannamei | reverse complement strand
TCCGGTGGAGGGGAGCGGCCGCGTTCGGGGAAACGTAGAGGCTCCGGGCTTGGTCAGGGGGGGGGGGCAGCGGGAGTGGAGAAGAGGGAGACAGAGTGGACGCTGTGGAGGACGGCACTGCTTTATTCTGACTGGTGAATGTATTCGGAAAATACTCAACTCGCAAACTGGAAGATACATGGAAACCCATGTATCTTCAGGAATGGATAATGAAGCTGAAATGTACATACAGCTAAGACCGATACCTAACCAGATTTACTCATCACGTTCTCAATAACTCTGCATAAAGCTACCGCGGAAAAAAAAAACATCCACATTTTCCGCATCTTTAAATAACCACTCAACGACAGTTCCTCCTCATGCTCCCGACGCACAGCGGTCCAGAATCGCCGAAGCCTGCTCAAAACTCGACGTAAAAGGCATCACAGTTGCAACGAAAGTATATCAATTTCGTAAGTATATACCATCTTTACATCGGTTTATAGCCCACTTAAGCTCACAAATAATATAATTTAAATATGTCATATTAGAAAATATATATAATCATAGAGGGAAACTATTTTTGACCGGGAATTCGCGATTCTGGACCACTGTGCGACGTCACGACCAATTAAGAAAGCATTTAAAAACTCGATCACGTGTTGTGTTGCCTCGCAAGTGAACACATGCGTCAAGCGTCAGGTAAAAGTCCGGAGTACACCTCTAGCAGGCCAACGTGACGCGGCATTTCAATTCAGCACAAAAAGATAAATGACTGCCAACCCCCATCCCCCAACCCCGACTTAATACGTTTCCATAATTCATGCTACATAGAGCGCACGCAGAAATCCGAAGTGAAGTGTATGTTAAACTTTATAAAGAGGGAGAAGTCCTCGCATAAGCTGAATAACTACACCTGCAAGTGTATCAGCACTGATGCTTGATTTAAGAATGCAACATGCTGCGCTGTATTTCGGGGTTTCGCTTCTTCCCGTTGTATATTCAAAGCATACCGAGGATGATAATGCAGGCTGTACGTTTAAGACAACTTGCCTCACGCCAGGGCGGGCGATGGGAGGTGCCGGGGGAGGGGGGTAATGACTAAGGAAAGATGGAAGAGGCGAGGAATAGCGAGAAAGAGAGAAATGACGAGAAAGAGAAAATAGCACTAGAGAGAGAAACAACCAGGAGTGAAAAATGTCGAGAAAGGGAGAGAGAGGACGAGGCATGGAAAAATAATAAGAAAAAAAGACAAATGGCAAGGACGAGACAAGTGTCAAGAAAGAGAGAAAGGGTGAGGATGGGGGGAATAGTGCGAAAGATAGAAACGATAAGTGAGTGAGAGAGATGGCTAGGAGAGAAATACTGGGAAACAGATAAATGACAAGAAAGAAAAAATAAGTTAAAGAGGAAAATGACAATAAATACCGGCGAAGAGGAAAATAGCAAAACAGAAAGCTAAGAAAAAAATACCAAGGAAAAAACATAAAGTATGAAACCACAAACACCACAAAAAAAAGAAGAACGACGAAGGAGAGAGAAATGACAAGAAAAAGAGAGAAATACGGAGAAAGAGAAGAGACGCTTAATGAGCGAACGCGCGGAGAAGGGACGTGGAGACCGAGGGTGGAGAGGGGACGCGCTGAGAGGACCTGAGGGAGAGGAGAGGGGAAGACAATGGACGAGGGAAGGAGATAGAACAGTAGGCAACAGAGAGTCGGCTCCTCTTCCAGGGACAAGGAAAAGGGTTCGGGGAAGCGGATACGCAACCATGAGAGGAAAGGGAGGGAGAGAAGAAAGGAGAGGGAGGAAAAAAGAAGGAAAGAAAAGGAGAGGAAAGGAGGGAGGGAGGGAAGGGAAAGAAAGGGAGAGGAAACGAGGGAGGGAGGGAAGGGAAAGAAAGGGAGAGGGAGGGAAAAAAGGAAAGAAAGGGAAGGGGGAGGGAAGGAAGGAGAGAAATGGGAGGGGAGGGGAAATAGGGAAAGAAGGAAATAAAAGGAGAGGGAGAGAAAGGGAAAACGAAAAAGAAGAGGGATAGAGAAAAGGAGAGAGAGAGAGAGAATACGGAAAAGAAGAACTTCAGAGTTAAAGCCGACGCACCGCAACGAATAAAAAAAAATATATAAATAAATAAATAAACAATAACAAATCCATTTCAAGTTGTTACAACTAGATGAAAAGAACGAAATTCTAGGAAAATCTAAGAACCTAATGTCAGCATTTAAGAAGAAAAAAAACATACTTTAAGAACAGGAATACAAACACAAAAAAGGAGAAAGAAAGAACAGAAACGAGATGTGCTAAAAATGGAGTGCCAAGACGAAGAGCAAGAAAGAAAAAAAAGTTCCCACAAGACAGACGCGACAAGCGGAGATAAAACCAGGTCCGACATGGCGGGAGGGCCAGGCAGTGCCATGCAAATCATACGTGACTGCAAGGAGGGCATGGCGAGAACAGAACGAGAAATATTGCCCAAGAGAAGGAGAGACAGAAAGGCGGTGTCTCGCATCACGCTTTCCCTGCTCTGTCTTTCGTTTTTTGTCTGTATGTCGGTCTGTCTGTGTTTGTCTGCCTGTCAGTCTGTCTGTCTGGCACTCAATCTCTGTTTCTGTCGTTGTCTATTTTTTCTTCCTCTTTCTCCTCCTTTTCTCTTTCTTTACCCGTTTCCCCTGCCCCCTTTTCCTTATTCTCTCCCTACCCCCTTTTCTTTTCCTTTCCTTGCCTGTTTTCCTTATCCCTAATTCTTCCTCCCTCCCCCTTTCCTTTCTACTTTCCCCTTTTCCTTCACGTTCTTTTGCCCTTAATTCTTCCCCTTTCCCAATGACTTTCTTTCGACTTCGCTTCCTTTTTTCATATCCCTTATCCTTTCTCGTTCCCCTTGTCCTTTTCCTCAATCTTCCACTCTCCCTTTCACGTTCATTTTCTCCCACTTCCCCTTTCCCTTTCCCCTTTCTTTAACCTTCCCCCTTCTCCTTCTCTTCCCCTTCTAATCCTTCTTTTCTCCTTCTCCTCCCCTTTCCCTTTTATTTTCCTTTCCGATTCCCTTACTCTTCCCCTTTCCCTTTCCCTACCGTTTCCCTCCTTCCCACTCTCCCTTCTCCTCCCTTCTGTGCGCGCATAACACTGATTATTTAAAAAAAACGAGAAACCCCCACAACGGGAAGACGAAAACACGAATCTCACAAAATCTGCTGGATGATGTTGCAACGTCAATAAAAGACACAAAGAATCGGATCCGCCAAAGGAATGCAACACGAGGAAATCCAGGCGTCTTTCAGAACCGCCGAGGGGGAGAGGCGCGGGTCTGCCTCAGGCACGAGAAAGCAGGCGCCGAAATGGAAATGGAAATTGAAACAGTTTGCGGGGGAACTTGTTTGTTTAACTGAATTAGCAAAGATCTTTTTGTTTATTTAGTCTTCCGAGAGTGAAGCACCTTTGGATAAACTTTATTATAATAGGATATTAATCTTTAACACTCCCCGTAACTCAAATAATTCAGTGTAGTAGGGTGGCATATATGATAACATTATGAATGTATTTCACTTAACCTAGAAAGTATATCTGTATGCACGCAGGCATGGGAAGCAGGCACGGAAAGCAAGCATGGAGGGGGAAAAGCGGAAGCAGACACAGAAAGCGGGGACAGGGAGAAGGCGTGAAAATAAGGCACGGAAAGCAAGCATGGAGGGGGAAAAGCGGAAGCAGACACAGAAAGCGGGACAGGGAGAAGGCGTGAAAATAAGGCACGGAAAGCAAGCATGGAGGGGAAAAGCGGAAGCAGACACAGAAAGCGGGGACAGGGAGAAGGCGTGAAAATAAGGCACGGAAAGCAAGCATGGAGGGGGAAAAGCGGAAGCAGACACAGAAAGCGGGACAGGGAGAAGGCGTGAAAATAAGGCACGGAAAGCAAGCATGGAGGGGGAAAAGCGGAAGCAGACACAGAAAGCGGGGACAGGGAGAAGGCGTGAAAATAAGGCACGGAAAGCAAGCATGGAGGGGGAAAAGCGGAAGCAACACAGAAAGCGGGGACAGGGAGAAGGCGTGAAAATAAGGCACGGAAAGCAAGCATGGAGGGGGAAAAGCGGAAGCAGACACAGAAAGCGGGGACAGGGAGAAGGCGTGAAAATAAGGCACGGAAAGCAAGCATGGAGGGGGATCAAGCATGGGACACCGACACGGGAATAAGGCACAGGAAAAAGCCCCGGGAAAAAAGGATTACGAAATGCACAAGATATGGCAAAGATCTGCGCGGGAAATTTAGATAAATGGGCATCGAGGTGACAAGGGTGACAAACGACTGTAATTCAGTTCTTAAAGCCTCGACTCCTGGTTAAGCGGTGTCTCTTGGCCTTATCCTCTCCTGATAGAAGGGCAGGGGAGAGATAAGGAGGGAGAGGGAAAAGAAAAGGGAGAGGCAAAGGGAGAGGTGGGAGGGAGAAAGGGAGAGGCGGGAGAGAGAGAGAGAGAGAGGGGAGAGAAGGAAGAGGGAAAGGGGAGGGAAAGGGAAAGGGAGGAGGGAGAAGAGAGAGAGAGGGAGGGAGGAGGAGAGGGAGGGAGAGTGTGAGAGAGAGAGAGAGAGAGAGAGAGAGAGAGAGAGAGAGAGAGAGAGGAGAGAGAGAGAGAGAGAGAGAGAGAGAGAGAGAGAGAGAGAGAGAGAGAGAGAGAGAGTGAGAGAGAGAGAGAGAGAGAGAGAGAGAGAGAGAGAGAGAGAGAGAGAGAGAGAGAGAGAGAGAGAGAGAGAGAGAGAGACAGAGAGAGAGAGAGAGAGACAGACAGACAGACAGACAGACAGACAGACAGACAGACAGACAGACAGACAGACAGACAGACAGACAGACAGACAGACAGACAGAGACAGACAGACAGAGAGAGAGACAGACAGAGACAGACAGACAGACAGAGAGACAGAGAGAGACGGAAAGGGAGAGGGAGAAGGAGGGGAAGGGATGGGAGAGGGAACGGGAACGGGAAAGGGAAAGGGAGAGGGAGAAGGAGGGGGAGAGTGAAAGGGATAGGGAAAGGGAGAAGGAGGGGGAGAGTGAAAGGGAAAGGGAGAGGAGGCGGGAGAGGGTTAGAGAAACTGAAAAAAGAAGTGGGAAATCGATGGATAAATTAATGAATCCATGAATGAATGAACGAATGGATGGACGAATATATAGCTAGACAAATGAGTGAATGAAAGGGTGGATAGACGGATGAATGAATTATTGAATGAATCTATCAATTAATGAACAAACGTACCAGCGGAGCGAGAGTGTAGAGTAAGTGAGAGGACCAAACATTCGCTCCCCACTGTGGCAGGAAAGTGGTTGATGCATCCCTTGCGCTATCGAGGGCAAGATAAGGGGGGAAAAGGGGAGGAGAGGGGATCGCAGAAGATCACCTCTCCCCTCTGTTTCCCCTCATTCCTTTCTGCAGCCGTGTCGCGCGTTGCCTTTGAGCGGGCGAGGCGGGCGCAGTGCGGGTGAAAGGACGAGCGCAGCGCAGGCGATGAAGATGCACTTTGGTGTAATATTGAGAATGGCTCATTGGGGAGGGGGATGGGGGAGGGAGAAAAGGGGGGTGAAGGAGGGAGGGAGAAGGACATGGCGAGGAATGGAGGAAGGAGGAAGTGAGAGGGATATGAGTGAGTAAGTGAGGAGGAAGGGAGGGAGGGAAGGAGGGAGAAAGGGGATGGGGAGAGAGAGAGAGAGAGAGAGAGAGAGAGAGAGAGAGAGAGAAGAGAGAGAGAGAGAGAGAGAGAGAGAGAGAGAGAGAGAGAGAGAGAGAGAGAGAGAGAGAGAGACAGACAGACAGACAGACAGAGAATAAAATAAAAAGACTAACCGAAGCAGAGAAAAAAATAAAGCCGAATGAGCACAAACCAACACTAAATTACCAAAAAGCAAAACAAAGGAGAGAAATAAATCCAAATAAGGCCGTAAGAAAACCGACTGAGAGAATATGCAGATTCCTCTCCGTCGAGACTCTGCTTATCTGGAGACTTGGGTGTCTTACGGAGAGTCACCGGAGGCTCTCTGAAACCAGCCTTTAAGAAGGACAAAGTTTCAGCCTAATTTACATCGCCCCCTAAAGGAGAGTCATGGCGCGGCAGAATAAAATTACACGAACAATGGGATAAAATGGCACGAATAATGGAAGAAAATGACACGAATAGTTAAATAAAATGACATGAATGGAAGAAAATGACATGAGTAATGGAAGATAATGACACGAATGACGGAATAAAATGACACGAACAGTGAAATTAAATGACATGAAGGGAATAAAATGACACGATTAATGGAAGAAAATGACACGGATAATGGAATGAATTGACACGAATCATAATATCAAATGACAAGAATAGTGAATTAAATAATGTTGGGAATGATAGCGGTTGTGATGCTATGGATGGTAAAAAGTAGTAATAGTAACAATAATAACAATAATAAAACACCAACAATAATGAAAATAATTATGATAAAGACAATAATGGTAATAATATTAGTAATAATAATAATAATAATAATAATAATAATAATAATAATAATATAAAATAATAATAATAATAATAATAATAATAATAACAATAATAATAATAATAATAATAATAATAACAATAAGAATAATAATCATAATAATAATAATAACAACAATGATAACAATAATAATGATAATCATATGAAATAAAACAATAATGATTAATATTAACTAACGGTTGTAATAATTCTATGAAATCAAATATTAATGTTTAATATTAATATCGATAATGATAATGGTGGTTGATGATCATCTTATTATCATCATTAATGTGGAGGAGGAGAATAAGAACCATTACAACATCATGAAAAATAACAATACCAACAACAAAAACACACCATAAAATACACAACAGTAATGACAAACATAAGTAAACCCACCCATGCCATGTCCGATCTGAAGACGGGCGTGCTTTGCCACAGAAAACGCTGTCCTTTGAGAGACACGGCCGCCCACCCGAAATGAATGGCTCGTTTCGGCCTTCCATTTAACACACGTGTCCAGGCATTGAAACTAAATAATTAAAGAGACATCAAAAGTTAAAAATAAATATTCAGAGATGACAAAAGTTGAAAATAAATTTTCAAAGACAACAAAAGTTGAAAATAAATAATTAAAGAGACAATAAAAAGAGGAAAGCAATATAATGAGGTGCTTCCTGGTGGCCCAAGGCTTGAAGACATGTTTTGGGTGATGATGTAAGGGAAATAAGGGAGACTGTGATGGTGAAGGTGGTAAAGATGAAGATGAAGACGAAGAAAATGACAATGACGATGATGGTGACGACGAAGACGACGACGACGACGACGACGACAATAACAATAACATGATAATAATGATGACGATGATAACAATACTTCAAAAATAACACAGCCATAACAACCCTAATTACCACCATATCAGCATAACCCATAATAACAAATAGAAATACTCCAGAGATTACCCCCCCCCAAGAACAAGGACAAAAAAACAAAAAGGAAAAAACACTCCATTCCCGAC
>NW_020870263.1:149058-151558 GCF_003789085.1 Penaeus vannamei | reverse complement strand
CCTTGGCCTCATCTCGCTTGATAAGATGACTTTTCAAATCTGCTTCGTCTGTTGCACTTCTTTGTCCTTTTCAAAACCGTTCTTTGCTCTCTCCTTCCTGGGGCGTCACGTTTCAGTTATGGCTTGACGTAGACTTTGCTCTGTTCTACTTGACACACTTGGTAATAATACGTTTCATTTAGGCACCGTGCTTCTTGCATCATCAGATTACATCAAAATCGTATTTGTGTTTTGGCTAGGCTTAGATCCCATTCTCTCTAAATATTCTTCGAGTTCTTGGTTTCGCCCATTCCCTATTGAAACGGTTCAGACACCAATGCGCGAAACATTCTGATAAATATGTTACATTCTGGTATGTATGAAAATAGGAGCCATCTAATCATCGATTCTTAAGGGACTCCATTTAGGCCCAGTGTACTCTATGCAGATTCGAATATTTGATATCTGCTTTTGCATTTGCCCTTTGAGAGCATATCATTTACCATTTTCCGTTGTAAGTTTAAAATGCACGTCCACTTTTCTATCAAGTAAAAAAAAACAAATCTATTTTTTAAATAAGATACCCTTGCGTATACCTGACTATTTACTATTTTTACATAAAGCTTAAAGACTACTCAAGCATTTTCCCTATCAAACTTAATTTGTCAATTAGACTATTTACGACTTTTTCTTTAAGGTATAAGCTCTTTAATATCTTTTCTAACAACCTTAGGCTCTATCGCATTCATTTAATATTGCTGTCTCTTTTCACCCTCATATCCGTTACTTAGCAGGAACTTCGGCTACTTGATCAATATTTCCTTTGTCAGCATATTTAAAAGTTTTTCTCAATGTGTGATTCGTTTTTGTCTTCTTTTTGTCTGCAGTTGTTTGGATTTATGTTCTTTCCTTATTTATAATATTTCTTTCAGCCATTTTCTCTTAATTCAACAAATGGCTTTTCACTTCGTCTTTTTTCTTTAACGACTCGACTTGCCTAACTTCCCTTGGTAAGTTTTCGGATGCCGAGTTTATTTTCCTGAATATATCAGCAACTGATATATTTTCGAAAAGGAATCTATGTCGTAACCACGCTGATGAGTATGATAACTCATTGTGATGATAATGATGGTGGTGATAAAGGTGATTATGAGAAGAGTACGGCGATAATGGTAATGACAATGATGACGAAATTGATAATCTATAAAAACGATGAGGATGATTAACTACCATTACTATTATCATCATTATTTTCACCAGTTTCATCCTTATAATGAGGACGAAATAAAACAAAGCAAATAAAAAGATGATAAATTCTACGGTCACATCACTTCATATTTCACCCTCTCATCCCCCCCCCCTCCGAAATAAGATCCAAATTGAGGCCTGAATTTAAACATACGTACAGGTTAATTAGGCCAACCCTGGTCCGAGAGAATGTAGCTTTCGTCTTTAAAGTTCTGAAGTAAAGGAAAAAACAACTGGGAAATACCGTTCTTTTAACCTGATCAGTGTTCTGTAATATTTATTCAAAATATCTAATAAAATAACTCTATAATTAATTCAGTAATCAATAACTATCAGAAACACCATATTCACCACCACCATTAGCATTCTCCTCTTCAACCATGAACATGATGTTCTTCATTCCTAAAACCATAAATCATTTTAACATCATTACTATTACCACTAACGCCCGTATCTTCGTTAGGCCTTTAAGTAATACTGGCAAAGTAATTTTTCTGCTGCTGTCATATATCATCGTCATTATCATATCACCATTATCACTATCATATTATCGCTATCATCTGAACCCATCTTATTATTTTCTATTCTAAGCATTCCCATTTAATGTCATTTTCGTTTCTATTATTTTGTATCATTATTATTACTATTATTGTCACTGTTGCTCATTACCATTGTTAACAATGACAGGAAGCGATATCTAGACAAGACCCTACACTCAAAAATGCATAGGGGAGCACACACACACACACACACACACACACACACACACACACACAACACACACACACACACACACACACACACCACACACACACACATACACACACACACACACACACACACACAAACGACACACACTCACCTACCCCCCACACACACATTCAATTAACCAAACGAGCAAAGCAAACTAACCAATCCATTAAACGCCCAAACATATGCACTTCAGGTTGCGACGAGGGCATCTCCCATCTAGTTTTTCTCCCCTTCCCCCTTCCCCTCCCCTCCCCCTCCTGGCCTCTCCCGAAAGCCCCTCTGACCTGGTGTCGCCTTACACCCGATACTGTTTACATTTTCGACAAATCTGCGCCTCTCTGGGTATCGTGGGGGTACGCGGTTCTCACGCCCATCCCCTAATTCGAGGTTCAAATCGCGTGTAGGCGAGGAGGAGGGGCTGGAGGGAGTGGGCGAGGGGGGTAAGGGTAAGCGGAGGAAGGGGGCGAGGGGGTAAGGATAAGCGGGAGGGAGGAGGGAGAGAGAGAAGGGAGGGAGAGAG
>NW_020870263.1:129058-136558 GCF_003789085.1 Penaeus vannamei | reverse complement strand
ACAATAACAATAACAACAACAATAATGATGATAATAATGATAATTATGATAATGTTTGTAATAATAATAACGATGATAATGATAATAATAATCAAAATAACCTAATACTAATAACAATGTTTAAAAAAAGGACGACAATAGCAAACAACAGCAGCAATGAAGATACAAAAGCCGCCCATAATTAGTCTAAGGCTAGATAGAGCTGGCGTCCTACCCGGCCGCCCGCGCCGTCCCGTTCCCCTTCCCCGGGAGCAGCGGCGTCGCCTTCGGCAGAAACGCCCGTCTTTCCAAAATTTCCAGGAACTCGGAGTCGAACGGACGAGTCCCGGTGGCGCTCGGGCTCCGCGTAATGGTGGAGCACCTTTATGGCAGTCGCGGCTCGCTTGCACTCACACGAGCGGGTCCCTCGATCTCAGGTCAATAGCATCGTACCTTTGTTAACGCTGGAAATGTTTTCCCTCTTTCCCTTTTTTTTTTTTTTGGTGGGGGGGGGGCGAGGCAGGGGTTATGTGTGATATCTCTCCGAGAAGGCTTGGGTTGTGTTTCATATTGTGTGGGGTAATGTGAAGGGTGAGCGATTCGGAGGTGTGCGGGCTTCGGCGAATACGGATGCGTTTGTCTTCTTTCGCTTTGATGGATGAAGGGAAGCGCTTCCTCAAAGCACTTCGGTCTGGGACTGCGTTTCCGTTCAGACACGCGAACGCTCGACTAATCTTCCCTTCTACTTTCCTGTCGCTCTCTCTCTCGTCTCGTCTCGTCTCGTCTCGTCTCGTCTCGTCTCGTCTCGTCTCGTCTCGTCTCGTCTCGTCTCGTCTCGTCTCGTCTCGTCTCGTCTCGTCTCGTCTCGTCTCGTCTCGTCTCGTCTCGTCTCGTCTCGTCTCGTCTCGTCTCGTCTCGTCTCGTCTCGTCTCGTCTCGTCTCGTCTCGTCTCGTCTCGTCTCGTCTCGTCTCGTCTCGTCTCTCGTCTCGTCTCGTCTCGTCTCGTCTCGTCTCGTCTCGTCTCGTCTCGTCTCGTCTCGTCTCGTCGTCTCGTCTCGTCTCGTCTCGTCTTCTCGTCTCGTCTCGTCTCGTCTCGTCTCGTCTCGTCTCGTCTCGTCTCGTCTCGTCTCGTCTCGTCTCTCGTCTCGTCTCGTCTCGTCTCGTCTCGTCTCGTCTCGTCTCGTCTCGTCTCGTCTCGTCTCGTCTCGTCTCGTCTCGTCTCGTCTCGTCTCGTCTCGTCTCGTCTCGTCTCGTCTCGTCTCGTCTCGTCTCGTCTCGTCTCGTCTCGTCTCGTCTCGTCTCGTCTCGTCGTCTCGTCTCGTCTCGTCTCGTCTCGTCTCGTCTCGTCTCGTCTCGTCTCGTCTCGTCTCGTCTCGTCTCGTCTCGTCTCGTCTCGTCTCGTCTCGTCTCGTCTCGTCTCGTCTCGTCTCGTCTCGTCGTCTCGTCTCGTCTCGTCTCGTCTCGTCTCGTCTCGTCTCGTCTCGTCTCGTCTCGTCTCGTCTCGTCTCGTCTCGTCTCGTCTCGTCTCGTCTCGTCTCGTCTCGTCTCGTCTCGTCTCGTCTCGTCTCGTCTCGTTCGTCTCGTCTCGTCTCGTCTCGTCTCGTCTCGTCTCGTCTCGTCTCGTCTCGTCTCGTCTCGTCTCGTCTCGTCTCGTCTCGTCTCGTCTCGTCTCGTCTGTCTCGTCTCGTCTCGTCTCGTCTCGTCTCGTCTCGTCGTCTCGTCTCGTCTCGTCTCGTCTCGTCTCGTCGTCTCGTCTCGTCTCGTCTCGTCTCGTCTCGTCTCGTCTCGTCTCGTCTCGTCTCGTCTCGTCTCGTCTCGTCTCGTCTCGTCTCGTCTCGTCTCGTCTCGTCTCGTCTCGTCTCGTCTCGTCTCGTCTCGTCTCGTCTCGTCTCGTCTCGTCTCGTCTCGTCTCGTCTCGTCTCGTCTCGTCTCGTCTCGTCTCGTCTCGTCTCGTCTCGTCTCGTCTCGTCTCGTCTCGTCTCGTCTCGTCTCGTCTCGTCTCGTCTCGTCTCGTCTCGTCTCGTCTCGTCTCGTCTCGTCTCGTCTCGTCTCGTCTCGTCTCGTCTCGTCTCGTCTCGTCTCGTCTCTCGTCTCGTCTCGTCTCGTCTCGTCTCGTCTCGTCTCGTCTCGTCTCGTCTCGTCTCGTCTCGTCTCGTCTCGTCTCGTCTCGTCTCGTCTCGTCTCGTCTCGTCTCGTCTCGTCTCGTCTCGTCTCGTCTCGTCTCGTCTCGTCTCGTCTCGTCTCGTCTCGTCTCGTCTCGTCTCGTCGTCTCGTCTCGTCTCGTCTCGTCTCGTCTCGTCTCGTCTCGTCTCGTCTCGTCTCGTCTCGTCTCGTCTCGTCTCGTCTCGTCTCGTCTCGTCTCGTCTCGTCTCGTCTCGTCTCGTCTCGTCTCGTCTCGTCTCGTCTCGTCTCGTCTCGTCTCGTCTCGTCTCGTCTCGTCTCTCGTCTCGTCTCGTCTCTCGTCTCGTCTCGTCGTCTCGTCTCGTCTCGTCTCGTCTCGTCTCGTCTCGTCTCGTCTCGTCTCGTCTCGTCTCGTCTCGTCTCGTCTCGTCTCGTCTCGTCTCGTCTCGTCTCGTCTCGTCTCGTCGTCTCGTCTCGTCGTCTCGTCTCGTCTCGTCTCGTCTCGTCTCGTCTCGTCTCGTCTCGTCTCGTCTCGTCTCGTCTCGTCGTCTCGTCTCGTCTCGTCTCGTCTCGTCTCGTCTCGTCTCGTCTCGTCTCGTCTCGTCTCGTCTCGTCTCGTCTCGTCTCGTCTCGTCTCGTCTCGTCTCGTCTCGTCTCGTCTCGTCGTCTCGTCTCGTCTCGTCTCGTCTCGTCTCGTCTCGTCTCGTCTCGTCTCGTCTCGTCTCGTCTCGTCTCGTCTCGTCTCGTCTCGTCTCGTCTCGTCTCGTCGTCTCGTCTCGTCTCGTCTCGTCTCGTCTCGTCTCGTCTCGTCTCGTCTCGTCTCGTCTCGTCTCGTCTCGTCTCGTCTCGTCTCGTCTCGTCTCGTCTCGTCTCGTCTCGTCTCGTCTCTCGTCTCGTCTCGTCTCGTCTCGTCTCGTCTCGTCTCGTCTCGTCTCGTCTCGTCTCGTCTCGTCTCGTCTCGTCTCGTCTCGTCTCGTCTCGTCTCGTCTCGTCTCGTCTCGTCTCGTCTCGTCTCGTCTCGTCTCGTCTCGTCTCGTCGTCTCGTCTCGTCTCGTCTCGTCTCGTCTCGTCTCGTCTCGTCTCGTCTCGTCTCGTCTCGTCTCGTCTCGTCTCGTCTCATCGTCTCGTCTCGTCTCGTCTCGTCTCGTCTCGTCTCGTCTCGTCTCGTCTCGTCTCGTGTCTCGTCTCGTCTCGTCTCGTCTCGTCTCGTCTCGTCTCGTCTCGTCTCGTCTCGTCTCGTCTCGTCTCGTCTCGTCTCGTCTCGTCTCGTCTCGTCTCGTCTCGTCTCGTCTCGTCTCGTCTCTCGTCTCGTCTCTCTCGTCTCGTCTCGTCGTCTCGTCTCGTCTCGTCTCGTCTCGTCTCGTCTCGTCTCGTCTCGTCTCGTCTCGTCTCGTCTCGTCTCGTCTCGTCTCGTCTCGTCTCGTCTCGTCTCTCTCTCGTCTCGTCTCGTCTCGTCTCGTCTCGTCTCGTCTCGTCTCGTCTCGTCTCGTCTCGTCTCGTCTCTCGTCTCGTCTCGTCTCGTCTCGTCGTCTCGTCTCGTCTCGTCTCGTCTCGTCTCGTCTCGTCTCGTCTCGTCTCGTCTCGTCTCGTCTCGTCTCGTCTCGTCTCGTCTCGTCTCGTCTCGTCTCGTCTCGTCTCGTCTCGTCTCGTCTCGTCTCGTCTCGTCTCGTCTCGTCTCGTCTCGTCTCGTCTCGTCTCGTCTCGTCTCGGTCTCGTCTCGTCTCGTCTTCGTCTTCGTCTCGTCTCGTCTCGTCTCGTCTCGTCTCGTCTCGTCTCGTCTCGTCTCTCGTCTCGTCTCGTCTCGTCTCGTCTCGTCTCGTCTCGTCTCGTCTCGTCTCGTCTCGTCTCGTCTCGTCTCTCGTCTCGTCTCGTCTCGTCTCGTCTCTCGTCTCGTCTCGTCTCGTCTCGTCTCGTCTCGTCTCTCGTCTCGTCTCGTCTCTCGTCTCGTCTCGTCTCGTCTCGTCTCGTCTCGTCTCGTCTCGTCTCGTCTCGTCTCGTCTCGTCTCGTCTCGTCTCGTCTCGTCGTCTCGTCTCGTCTCGTCTCGTCTCGTCTCGTCTCGTCTCGTCTCGTCTCGTCTCGTCTCGTCTCGTCTCGTCTCGTCTCGTCTCGTCTCGTCTCGTCTCGTCTCGTCTCGTCTCGTCTCGTCTCGTCTCGTCTCGTCTCGTCGTCTCGTCTCGTCTCGTCTCTCGTCTCGTCTCGTCTCGTCTCGTCTCGTCTCGTCTCGTCTCGTCTCGTCTCGTCTCGTCTCGTCTCGTCTCGTCTCGTCTCGTCTCGTCTCGTCGTCTCGTCTCGTCTCGTCTCGTCTCGTCTCGTCTTCGTCTCGTCTCGTCTCGTCTCGTCTCGTCTCGTCTCGTCTCGTCTCGTCTCGTCTCGTCTCGTCTCGTCTCGTCTCGTCTCGTCTCGTCTCGTCTCGTTCTCGTCTCGTCTCGTCTCGTCTCGTCTCGTCTCGTCTCGTCTCGTCGTCTCTCGTCTCGTCTCGTCTCGTCTCGTCTCGTCTCGTCTCGTCTCGTCTCGTCTCGTCTCGTCTCGTCTCGTCTCGTCTCGTCGTCTCGTCTCGTCTCGTCTCGTCTCGTCTCGTCTCGTCTCGTCTCGTCTCGTCTCGTCTCGTCTCGTCTCGTCTCGTCTCGTCTCGTCTCGTCTCGTCTCGTCTCGTCTCGTCTCGTCTCTCGTCTCGTCTCGTCTCGTCTCGTCTCGTCTCGTCGTCTCGTCTCGTCTCGTCTCGTCTCGTCTCGTCTCGTCTCGTCTCGTCGTCTCGTCTCGTCTCGTCTCGTCTCGTCTCGTCTCGTCTCGTCTCGTCTCGTCTCGTCTCGTCTCGTCTCGTCTCGTCTCGTCTCGTCTCGTCTCGTCTCGTCTCGTCTCGTCTCGTCTCGTCTCGTCTCGTCTCGTCTCGTCTCGTCTCGTCTCGTCGTCTCGTCTCTCGTCTCGTGTCTCGTCTCGTCTCGTCTCGTCTCGTCTCGTCTCGTCTCGTCTTCGTCTCGTCTCGTCTCGTCTCGTCTCGTCTCGTCTCGTCTCGTCTCGTCTCGTCTCGTCTCGTCTCGTCTCGTCTCGTCTCGTCTCGTCTCGTCTCGTCTCGTCTCGTCTCGTCTCTCGTCTCGTCTCGTCTCGTCTCTCGTCTCGTCTCGTCTCGTCTCGTCTCTCGTCTCGTCTCGTCTCGTCTCGTCTCGTCTCGTCTCGTCTCGTCTCGTCTTCTCGTCTCGTCTCGTCTCGTCTCGTCTCGTCTCGTCTCGTCTCGTCTCGTCTCGTCTCGTCTCGTCTCGTCTCGTCTCGTCTCGTCGTCTCGTCTCGTCTCGTCTCGTCTCGTCTCGTCTCGTCTCGTCTCGTCTCCTCGTCTCTATCTATGTCTCTCGAATATTATTTTTTCATTGAATATTGTTTTTAGACTGTCTCATTTGCACCTTTTTATCTTATTTTCTACCATTGCAACCCGCATAAACTGACTACATCGTCAACGTCTCGCCGATCTTACTCTTTACCTGCACCCATTGCCACCCATTCAAGGAAACCATTTCTAAGAATCAGTCTTACATGCAAACTCGTACCCGCATTACCCGAGCCTTTCTTGAGGTTTAGTTGATGTGCCGAGCGTGAGCTGGCTGGTTTAAGTAGTCTGTCTGGGAAAATCTGGCTCTAGTTGTATAGGTGTTTGTTCGTTAGATGCTTTATCAAATGTCTTTCGTGGCTTACACACACACAGACACACACACACACACACACACACACACACACACACACACACACACACACACACACACATACATACTTACACACATACATACATACATACATACACACACACACACACACACACACACACACACACACACACACACACACACACACACACACACACACACACACACACACACACACACAACATACATACTTACACACATACATACATACATACACACACACACACACACACACACACACACACACACACACACACACACACACACACACACACACACACACACACACACACACACACACACACACACAACACACACACACACACACACACACACACACACACACATACTTACACACATACATACATACATACATACATACATACATACATACATACATACATACATACACATACATACATACATACATACATACACACACACACACACACACACACACACACACACACACACATCCACACATATATATACACAGACATACATACATACACACACACGCATACACACACACACACACACACACACACACACACACACACACACACACACACACACACAGAGAGAGAGAGAGAGAGAGAGAGAGAGAGAGAGAGAGAGAGAGAGAGAGAGAGAGAGAGAGAGAGAGAGAGAGAGAGAGAGAGAGAGAGAGAGAGAGAGAAAGAAAGAGATAATCAGAGAAAAAAGAGAGTCAGAGAAAAAAGGAAGAAATATCGAAGGAGAAAGAACGAAAGAGAGAGAGAATGGCAAGAAAACAAAATAATAGATAAGAGGAAAAAACGAGAGAGCAAGAGCAAAGGCGGGGAAAACGAGTAAGCTGCATGTACGTCCGATGTGTTTTTGGCTTTCACGGGTATCACATCTTCCACATTTGGTCGACAAGTTTGGCGGTCATTAGTTTTTCATCGATTACAGATTCTTTCCAACTCTAGCGTTTTCGTGTAAATAAGCAAAACTTTTTATGCAAATGAGCCACACTTATTTATCCTCCCGAAAACATCTCATCTTTCTTCGGCGAGACTTAAATTTGCAAGAAGCGTGCAACCTTTTTGTCAATAATTCTGACATCACTTGACATTTCTTGCAGACGCTGCCCGTTCGTCTAACTTGTTCTCATGGCGTTCGTGCTGTTTATGTTATTACTATTATTATGATTATTGTTGTTGTTCTATTTGTTGTTGTTGTTATTATTATCATTTTTGTTATTATCATTATAGTTCATCAAAATCAGTATCACTATCATTATTATTGTGTGTTATTATAGTTATCATCCTCATTATTATTACTAACTGTTTTTATTATTAAAATTATTATTACTATTGATGTTGTTGGTATCAAAATTATCACCATTATTATTGTTGTTAATATGATCAATGTCATTATTATCATCATTATTATTCTTATCATCATCATTATTATTTTTTATCATCAGTATTACAATTATTATCATTACCATTATCATTATTGTTATCAATCTTTTTATCATCAATATCATCATCATCATCATAATGCTCATCATCATTATCATCATCATTCTTACAACAACCACCTTTAAAATCCTGTTAGACTATAATCATTTTCAACTGATGCTACGAATATATCCAAATAAAAAATGGCAAATAAAAAAGAGAAAATGTTTGAAACGAAGGCTGAAGCCGCTACGCCCCGCGCACCACGCCTCAGAGGGAA
>NW_020870263.1:119058-121558 GCF_003789085.1 Penaeus vannamei | reverse complement strand
CAGTTTACGTTGCTACTCCTCCCGCCGTTCCCTCAAATGACAAAATAATGGATTTAGGTAGACAGAGGCAGAGACAGACAGATCGGCAGATATATAGATAGACAGCAATATCTATAGATAGATATAGACAGACAGATAGATATAGCTAGCTAGCTAGATCTAGAGAGAGGGGGGAGAGGGAGAGAGGGAGAGTGGGAGAGAGGGAGAGGGAGAGGGAGAGAGGGAGAGAGGGAGGAGGGAGAGAGGGAGGGAGGAGGAGGGAGGGAGGGAGGGAGGGAGGGAGGGAGGGAGGGAGGAGGGAGGGCGGAGAGAGAGAGAGAGAGAGAGAGAGAGAGAGAGAGAGAGAGAGAGAGAGAGAGAGAGAGAGAGAGAGAGAGAGAGAGAGAGAGAGAGAGAGAGAGTGAGAGTGTTACACGTCCACCCCGAAACCTATTATACAACTATCACCACACTGCACATATTTCACCTCGCAATTACGATCCAACGCACAAAAAATCTACATTTATAGGAGACAGCAGCCGGGTAGGTATGGAAAATGGGCAAGGAGATAAAGAGGACAGGTAGGTGGCAATCCGGCAGGTAAGGTGGGTAAACAAGTAAGTAGGTAAGGCAGATGAGAAGGTAAGGTAGATAGGCAGGTATATACAGCAGAAAGGTAAGTTAGATGAGCAGTCAGTGAAGGAAGACAGGAAGGTATAACAGATAGGCTGGCATGTAAGACTGATGGACAGGCAGGTAAGGAATCATGCAGACAAGCAAAACTGACAGAAAAGTACGACAGACAGGCAGGAAGTTAGGTAGGGCATATAAGCAGATAAGACAAGCGGGTACGTTTGACAGAATGAAAGGCAAGTACGGCAGATACACAGACAAGGAGATAAAAGGCAGATAAATCAGGTATGGAGGCAGGTAAAGCAGAAGGTAGGTGATGCAGACTAGCAGGACAGGCAGGCATGGAAGACAAGCAGGCCAGTGAGCAAGGTAGATAGCCAAGTAGTTAGAGCAAACTAGTAGGAGAGGAGAGACAACTAGGCAAGCAAAGACGGACAATCCGCAGCGCAAGTAAGACAGACAGGCAAATAGGCAGACAAGGATGTACGGCAGAGAAGCAATGCGTGCAGACAGGCAGGCAGGCAAGAGAGAGAGGAGAGTAGGCAGCCAAGGACGTACGACAGGCGAACTAGGCAGAGGCGATCGGCGAACAAATCAAACAGACAAGCTGCAGGCACGCACGCAGATAAGGCCGACAGGCGAGTGGGTGTGGGAGGTAGGGTTCGAGCGAAACCGCCGAGCGATCAAGGGCCCTATCAAAATTTCAGCATCCCGCCGCCCCTGGCTCTTCCTCGCCAGACGAATAGCGCGGCAGTGTCACAAAACAAAGAGCGAACGAGGGCGTGAGTGGCGAAGGGGAGGCAGCCCGTCTTCTAGATCTATCTCAGTGGGTAGAGCAAGGCTTACACTTAAAAGAATTCTACGCAGACTAATGGATGTGTACGTTAAAGGAAATTCTTTTGTTGCCTAACGTTATGACTTTAAAACAGACTATTTTCTCTCTCAGAATGCTGCTGATGCAACTGCCAACTGTAAAAGCAATGACTGGTGTTAACAAAGCAATCACGGCTTACTGAACTACAACTGACCCAATTCTGGCGTACTGAAGAACAGCTGACTCAACTTCGGCGTATTAGATTACAAGTGACCCAACTTTGGCCCATTGAATTACAGCCGATCCAACTTCACCTCCAGGCTAGACCTCTCTTATTTGATTATCATCGGTCGACCTTACTCATTCAACAACTTCCGATCAGGCGATACCCACTTGCTCCTCGCCTGATGAGAGGAGGGGGAGAGAAGGGAAAGATGGGGAGGGAGGGGAGGGAAGGAAAGGGAGAAAAGGGTAGAAAAGAAAAGGATACAGAACGATGAGGAAGGAAGGAGAAGGGAGGGGAAGGGGAGGGACGGAGGAAAGGGAAGGAAGGTAGGGCGGGGATGGGGGGGATGGGAGGGGAAGAGAGAAAAAGGGATGAAAGTAAAGGAAACAGACAGAAGAGGAAGGAGGGAGAGGGATAGAGAAAGGAAGGGTAGGGGAGAAAAGGAAAGGGAGACAAGGGTGGGGAGGGGAGGGGAGGGAGGGGGATAGAACAGAACGGAACGAAAGGAAGGGAAGGGAAGGGAGGGAAAGGAAGAGAAAGGATGAGAAGGGAAGAAAAGAGATGGGAAGTTGATGAAATGAAATAAAAGAGAGGTGAAGAGATGAAAAGAACGTAGATAAAGGAGAACGAAAGAAATGAAAAAAAGAAAAAGAAAAAGAAAAAGGGAAAATGAAGGGAAGGAAAGACAGAAAAAGAAAGGAAAAGAGAAGGAAGGGGAGGGAGAGAGGAGATTGTGACTGTGGTCCCGCTGGCGCGGCGAGGACCCGAAGGGCCCCGTGCGCCCGGCGGCGTGCGGCCCAGAAGGGAACGTCAGGCGAAGTTTGTTGCCGGATATTTGGGCCACTTTG
>NW_020870263.1:92598-95543 GCF_003789085.1 Penaeus vannamei | reverse complement strand
AAAATTCCTTGTGATATAATATTTTGAGTAATGTTAATAATATAATTTTTTCAGTGATATATAAGATAGGTAAGAAAAGATATTCTTTAGCTGACAGTGCAATGAAAAATTCCTGTTTGAGTGTCTTAAAGACTAATTAAATTCCTATATTTTTTCCTTTTATATTTTTTTACAGTTTAGGATCATAGGAAAACCTCCCTAGACAGCAGTTGTAGTTTCAGAATACAAAGTAGAAAAGCGTTTCTGTTTGCGTAGAAGGACTGTAATGTAATTTTTGAGGTTATACTTTCATATTATACAATAAGTAATATCTTGCATAATAGTGTTATCTGAAATAGATGTTTCATTTATCAGTACTAAATGCTGTCAGTATACTAATTAACATTAATAAAGCTGGTGAAAGAATCTGAAAGAATTAAACTTTTAGTCATATAGAACAGTGTGCATTTTTATTGTCTATAACATCAAGTGCATTGTTATATTTGCACAAGTGCCTTTATTTTATATCATCTGTTATTTCCTTTACTTTTTTATAAATGCACATAGTAACCACACTTATCTGTAATCTGAGCTGTTCCTTAGGAATGCTAGTATGACCACAATAAGGGAAGAATATATGATTTTATTACTATTACTTTTTATTCCTTTTTTATGATGAAGTATCACTTTTTCATATACAGAGTGTTCTGAAGGAGGGTCATATCCATACTTGGTAGATATGCATGCTAGTCCTTAGAATGCGAAAGGTAGCGAGTACTCTACCTTATTTTGTTAAGAGGTAAAAGAGAACGGAATGAGCTGGAATTTTTTTTAAAGTGGATATTGCAATACAGTGCCAAAGTTTGTGAAGTTTGCCATTTGCAGGGAATACTGTGAATAGTTTTCAGTATATGCTGCTGCTATTTGCATTTTAATTTTTACAAAGTAGGTATCAAGATCTAGGTAGATGCTGACTATAGTCTTTACAAAGTCATACAACTTTGGCTAACTCTGTTGTACTTTATATAAGTTTTGAATGACTTCAGTGTACCCTTTAATGACCGACACCAAAAACCCTATTCTTGATGTCTTTTGGCCCAATCTAACAATATATTTATAAATAGATTTGTACTATTAGAAATGGTATTTGACTATATATAGGTAGATTACGTAGGAATCTAGAACTTTGAATATTAAACCAAGTCATTTCAGTAATAACTTCAACCTTATTAGTGAGGCCTTATGTGGAACTCTGGCCATTCAGGCCATGCAGTTGCTTTTGTTCTGCAGAAAGTTCACATTTTTTATGCAACCTATAATTGTATGACTCTGGTGATTTATCCAGCAAGATATTTAAGGATATTATTGTCTTGACATTAGGTTAAGCTGAATCAATATGATATTGAAAATAATGCACTGATATTGTTGATACCTGAAGTACCTAATGTTATTTCCCATGTCTTTCTTACCTTTTGTTTTCTTTTTTGTTCTTTCTTTCTTCTAAGAAATAAACTCTACTGAATAATTGCAGTTTCATTCTTATGCAGTACTATCTGTGAAAGATGACAGGTGTCATGCAGTCAGAATATTTAAAAGGGTAGGTGTTAATAGTTATTCATATCAAACTCATTTGGAATATTTAGAATTTTAGATGGAGATTACTTAAATGTATAGGGATTTTTAATCCTTAGAAGGACTAAGGTTATTAAATAAATGGTCATAACATTTACACCTTTTTCCTTATCCTTTATATGGCAATTTACTCAATTATTGGAGAACAGATGAAACGTATTTCTAGTTCAGATGAAACGTGTTTCTAGTTCAGATGAGAAAAAATTAAGAACAATTGATATTGAAATGTTTCTCCCAGCTTACTTGATTCTCCTTTCCATCTCTCCTGGTTCTGCCTCTTTCTCTTTCTCTCTCTCCCTGTCTCTTCTTTACTCCTCTCTCCCTGCCCAATCCCGTCAGTCCCTGTATTAGGGTATGGCAATGGATTGGTATCCGCCATAGACTGGTGTCAATCATCTCTTTAAGGAGCTTTTGGGTGTGAGTGCCCATAGGTATGGCTGGTGTGCTGGAGATCGCCGGGGAGAGCCGGGGCGGCTCACCCGTCGGCTAAGGCCTGGGTAGGCCTAGATGCTGCTTGCTGTGTCTTGCTCGGCTGGAGGATCGTGAGTGTTGAACTCGGCCCAGGTGCGGGAGCTTAAGTGGGTCTGAGCTGTGCCAGCCACCCGGAAACGAGGGGAGCCTGCGGTCCAATGGGCGAGCTGTGAGGTGTCCGTGGTCAACCAATCAGGTCTCGGTATGCGTCGCAGAGAAGCTGCTGATGGTGAGTGCGAGAGCACAGGCTGTGGACCTGGACCCAACCTGGGGGAAGTATGCTGCGCTGCAGGTTGCAGGGGTCGGCTACAAGGGATGGCCACTACCATCGGCATCCACCCTTAGCTCAACCAATTTTGCATGGACTTTTTTTCACGCTCTTCCTTTTCCGTCTCTTTTCCAACCCCTAATGTTAATTTTCTAAGAGGTGAGAACTATGTTGAAAGAATAAGAGGCTGGCTTTCCACAACAGCCTCAGGTCTCCTGTTTAGTTGTCTAGTCCTTACCCCTCCCCCACATACTCCAGGCTTACCATGGCCAATAAAGATTTTGTATCCTTATTAGGGGCTTATTAAAACAATAAACACTGCTTTTACTAACCCCTCCTTGATACATAATGTCAGCTCACTCCAAGCCAAGCACTCACCCAGGTCATTACCCTACCTTCATAAAACATTCCTATCTTCCATACACTCGTATTTCATCCTCATTTATGGTTTGTCAAAATTACATCAACAGGCTCCTTGCACGCCTCATTGACTATGATGTAGTTTCAATATTCCCCTTTAGAGGCTGCCAAAAGTCCAAAACCAAATTTACCAGCCCCATAATGTTTATATTAAAGGTTGTCCTGTCCTGTTCAA
>NW_020870263.1:72598-82598 GCF_003789085.1 Penaeus vannamei | reverse complement strand
CACAGCAACAATTCACTTTCATCTGACCTATCCTAGTTGAAGCAGCTGTCATGGTGGGAACATATATACAGTTGGTATTTCTTGATGCTAATATACCCAGTTCTTGTTAAAATTTCATTTGATGAAATACCAACAGCCCTAGAATGATTCTTATATTAAGATGCACAAAAAGATAAACAATATTCATATATGACAATTGTGCATTTATGAATAATACCCTTTACAAAAGGGAAAGGAGATGTTCATTTGTCAAGACAATCTCTGAATTGTAGTTCATTTTTTCTCAGAAATGGTTGTTTATCTGTTTATCTTAATTTGTATTCATTTGTGACCACTGGCCAGGGGACATGGTACATAACCTTGACTTACTTTGTTATCTGTAAAGTGAAGATTACCTGATAACCATTATTAAGGCTTGTTTATGAATCACAGAGCTGTTAGGTGCTGTTGGTCTGACATCAAAGGTTACTTCTGTTTGTGGCTCTAGTTCCTGTAATTGCAATTTGTTGGTGGAAAATATACAGTATTTCTTTTAGGCTGGAGCAGCTGCTGCGTTTGCTCAAAGTTCATGTAAACTGTACATTGAATAATAGCTGTTGTCATTTGTTACATATCGTGAGGATGAAGAATGTCTAAATTGTACTGTTCGTGGGTTATCAATTTTATTTTATGATTATTTAATGTTCATATATTTGTCATTATTTTGCATAATTTTTTTTTGTTTTTATTTTGTATCTTTGATATTTTAAGAGTACCATGTTAAATAGGAAAGATTGGAGGAATATTTTGATTTATGGTGTTGCTTATGGAAAATTAGACACATTATTGGTTTTAAGTATTTTCCCTTTTTTGTATTATCAAGGTGTTATGCATAGTAACGTTTTTAAACTGTTAACTGTGGGTGAATGGATGGAGACTTCATTTACTACATTGCCAGAGAAAGCACATTAAGAAAAATGTGACTGTACATGAGTGCTAGTGTGAATGTGCTTGTGTGTGGGGAGTTAGGGTTCACATTCTTCATAGGAAATTGTGCCCTTCTTAACTTTGTTTTCTGGAAGTAAGAGAAATGAGACTACACAAGAAAAGATATACTACATTTGATGGCATATTAGGTGTATTCCTATTTTGGTAGGGCATATTCAAGGGGGAGAAGTGGCCACACCTTTGCATGTACACTTTTTTCCCCCCCCTTCCAAATATATTACTTAATTTCATGGTATGCAGTCCGGATTTTGAAATTGGATATTCATTAAAAGGAAATCCCATAATGTTCATAATTCTCTATCAAAAACTACATAACATTAAAGAGAATTAGCATGACATATATTGGTTATTTATTCCATGAGATAATCTTGTGAAAAAGTCATGCTGTTATAGATCTGACTTTGAGAAAATGGGACATGGGTTGTTTTAATATGCTTATTGGAGGGCAGTTAAAGGTTCTGCAATAAATTACTTTTTAAGAGATCATTACAACGGTAGTTCCATTACAAAATATGACAATCTAAAGCCTTTGAAAGTAATCGTACATACAGGCAAGTAAGTGGAGAATTTTTTTCTGAGTGGGAAGGCTCACTTGGACAGATTTAGATAAGAACATGAACTAAGATAAGTCCCAACTACAATGGAAACTTCATAAGAATGCATAAATCTTGAGGTAAGTTAAACTTTTTTGTCAGAAAGTCCAGCTTGATACATGTAAGTGTTCTGTTCTTTTATTTTGCCTCAGAAATTATTTGTTTCATATTGGATAAATGACATATTTTGAAAACTTAACCCCTCCATAATAGATACTGGTACCTTTTACAGGTAAAATTTTATACTAAGGAAAGAAGATTTAGTTCATTTGAACCTGCCAATACTCAAAATGGTCCGTGGCAAGCCCGAAACATGGACCGTTCCGGAAGTTGGTGCCTGGCTTGAGGGACAAGGCTTTGGGCAGTACAAAGCAGCATTTACTCATCACAAGATCAGTGGAGACATTCTGCTCCTGTTGTCAGAGAAAGACATCAAGGAAGATCTAAAAATTACGGTAATTGTTGTTTAAGTGGTATAAGTGTATTTCATTATTTATACTTCAATTTACTACTTAGTAGTGGCAGATCCTTTATGTAATGATAATTATTTTTTTTATATGTTTAGATACCATAGGTGATCAGACATAACTTGCTATTTATTTACTTATATATTTATTTTTTACCCTTAGATCCTTGGGGATGTTAAAAGATTACACCTAAGCATTACCAAACTGCAGCAAGAACATGGCTCGCTAGATTCTCCTGTTGCCCCAAGAAATATTTCTGTGCCGTCCAGCAACACTGGATATCCATGTCAGCATCACAGTGTCCCACAGCATAATCTACATCCTTCAACAGCCAGTGTACCTAATTCAACAACATGTAATAGAACAAGGTAAAGGATATGGTTACCTTTGTATGATTGAAGTATAGATGTATGAAGATAACTGGATGTGAAGTTTGGTTAACAAATGTGGGTTTTGTTATTAATTGTCGCAATAATATTCTTCTGTCTTTCTCACAGAGTTAGAACTGGGTGTACTGTCTTTTGTCTACTTTAGAATGTGTTTTTTTTTAGTTACGTTAATCTGAGTATATTACGTTAAGGGGACCATTCTTAGTGTGGGGGAGGAGGATTCAATAAAATTGCTTAGAAATTATTGCATCTTATTGATTTTTTACTTTTGAAATAATAAATGCAATTTTTATAATTTTTGAATGTTTTTCTTTTCTTCTTTTTTTGGGAGGAGGTTTCCAATGGAGGGTAACGCCCATAAAATTCTTTTCAGTAAGACTCACTTCTCTATTATCACAACTCAGTTTACCTCTAAAATGTTGAATGATATCCATAAAAGTCAGTAAAAATCTAAAAGGCCAGTCTTCAAACTTTGCAAGACCTAGTTCCATAATGCCATGCACCGGGTAGATTCCTATTCCAGCAAGTGCTTCCAAAAGCATAGTTTTGTTATTGGTTATTGTTGTTCAGTTAGCTGATCACTTTAATTCATTGGTACTATTAACCTTGGGAGGAATCCCCTTTTCAGAAAAATATAGTAGATGCATAAATATGGTATCATTCCTAATCATTTTATTTGCCTGGGCTTCTTGTAAAAATTGTTTCAGAGAAAAAATAAATTTTTTGATTTTCATAATTTCTGAACTTTGAAGACCATGAATAAAGAAAAAAACATTGTCATCTTAACCCTTAGCCTCAGGATGATGTGGTGTTCACGCCCTGGCAGACTTAGTCCTGGCTCCGGTTGATGGGTCATTCACGTCATGGCTGACTTAGGCACGACTCCAGGCAATGGGTCTATCACGTCATGTTACTATGATGCATGCATAACATTTTATTTTGTTTGTTGTAAGGTACTCTCATTGCCACATGTAACACACTTTAGGACATTGCCTGAAAGAAAAAGGGACTTGTAATGCTCTGATTGGCTATTGCTTTGCATAAAGGGGAATATATAGCACATAAATCATTTGCCTGGAAAATGTCATGCACCAAGACATTGAGATCTTTTACTGCTGCTGTGAACCTGGAAGAAACTCACTCTATTTTACATTATCAGTTTCCTTGTGTCTACTACCTGGATTTTCATTTGGCGTTCTACCAGTGATACTTTCTTGAAGGGAAGTACTAAAGCCACGGGAGTAGCAGCCCTGTGTATACGGCATAAAATCTCATGTTTCATATAACATTTGTGAAAGTGAGAAAGAATCCTATATCTGTCCCACAATAAAACCACATTCCATCTTGTATATAAAGTTTACACACCTAATTTACTGAAATGTACATAATGAGGCTACTAGATGCTTGATCTAGCAACAAAATGAATATCATGCATCTCTGAATATGCATAAACATTAAAATCATGGTTTGGATACAAGTGACACAAGTGGTGTGGTGCCTTAAGTGTAATGCACTAGCCATATCTGACATAGGTGCCAGAGGCAAGCCCAGTCACCCATGCATACTCCCTAATATGGAGGCCCAGCAAACCCCAAAATTAGGAGGCATTGGGTTAACTCAGTTCTGATGGTCTCAATCCATCTCTCTCCCCCTCCTTGAAAAGGTCCCCTTAAACTAGAGACCTCTCTCCCCTGGTTAGTGAAGTATTAACCACTATACAGTCCTGCAGAATTTCTGTGTTGTAGGTAAAGCTTTGTGAGTTTGGTATCAAGTATTTTTCTGTCTGCTCTAATTTAGTTTATCCTAAGTATAGGGTATTTTACTGTTGCCGAGTCTTGAGGGAAACTTCATTCATGAAACAGGTCCCTCTCCCACACTAGCGTTGCTTTTCTCAGTCTGTCTGTTTTATTTTATTTTAGGAATTTTATACTCTGCTGGATGGATACAGTGATTTGTGTTATACTGATTGTGTGCATATGTTCATGATAACAATATCCTCTTTTTCTTCTTTTTTTTTTTTTTTTTTTTTTTTTTTTTTTTTTTTTTTTTTTTTTGCTAACTTTTAATCCATTGTCTGGTTATGTATCGGACTCCTTCACAGTCTTTCATGTTGGAATGATTCATTTTTTTTCTTTCTTAAACTATCCTTTGGTGTTCTGAACTTTAGTCCTGTACCAATTGGGTAAGGAGAATTTTAAGATTTTCATTACTGATGGATATATTTTTGATCAAAGCTTTTTGCTTTTTATACACTTATTTAACTAGCTGTTCTAGTTCCAATGCTTTTTCCAGTGTTATTTTAAGAGCATCTTATTGACAGCTGACCACTAGAGTTTTCATTGGTTTTGAATTAGAAATATATTTATATATCATTTTTTCTTACTTCATTGATTTGTTTGACAGTTCTGCCATTAGCTTTTTAGCATTCACATCATTCTGTTTTTAAAAGTTATTGCTGTCTACATGGCAATTTTAAAACTTGATAAATGTTGCAAATAGTCATTTGTCTTAATATAGTACTTTGTTTTTTATCAGTATGAAGTTTATTAATTTTGTCTGAAATTCACTGCCTGCAGGACTTACTCATCAGATTCACAAGCCTCTGACTTCCCTGAACAACAACAGCAGCATCAGTCTTTAGGTAATCTCCGACGCCCCAGTGGTATGGCGACTCAGCTTCAGCCAGAGTATGTCAAAACCATAATCTCGTGTCTATACATGTTACTTGTCACTTGGATCACAGCCATCGTCATGGTCTTCGTGCATGACCGCGTTCCTGATAGGGTAAGCACTTTGTTTTTCTTTTTTCTTTTCTTTTGGAAATGTTTTATTATATTTATCTTCAAAAGTTAATCATTTATACACTAATTTATCTTCAATGGTTATTTTTTATTAGTTTATTTTAGATTTCTTCCCTTTGGGTCATAATTTTTGTTTTATGTTGTCACTTACATATAGTATGTACATCGGTATCTTTTAGATTGATTTAAAAGTTTGTCTTTAAGTTACTGTTGGTGTTGATAGTGTTCCCACTGTGTTTGCATTGCTTCTTGAGTAAATAAATGTCCCTATAGCATCAGTCAGTACATCCAATTTGGCACCGTGCAAAGACCGTCAACTTTTGTATCATCTTGCAACGCCAGCTGGCAGGATCAACTTGTGAATCCTATATACCATATTAACACCAGGATCTTCTGTGAAGTAAATGTGGAGTTTGATCTTTTTTTAGTGGAGGTTGAAGGTTGAGCGTGAACCTGTTTCTCTAAATTTGGATATATGGTCTGCCCTAGATTGAATACGCACAGGTCTTTCATTAGATAGTGATTATATAGATTGCACATAGTATCTACAGCAGAGATTATAATGCAGTTTTTTACTGTAATACTATGTTACACAGTGAATATGAACTATGTGTTTAGTCTGTTAACTTTTTTCTTTCTTTTATTACCAGGAACGCCATCCTCCATTACCAGATATATTCCTCGATAATGTCCCACATATTTCGTGGGCATTTCAGTTATGTGAGATAACAATTATTTTACTTACTACGACGTGGATTATCATCTTGTTCTTCCACAAACACAGGTATGCATCAGGAAAGAGAATTTATTTTTTGGAAACAAACAGACATGAGAAAGAACATGTGTTAACAAGTTGGAAGATTACCAAGTATTAGATGATTATTCAATTTGCAGATCAATTGCTATTAGAAGATTCTGTGCTTTGTCTGGTTCTGTATTCTTACTACGCTGTGCTACCATGTTCATCACCAGCCTCTCAGTGCCTGGCTCTCATCTGGAGTGTGCTCCTAGGGTGAGTAACAGCCATCCATGTCTTGTTATATGCAATAATGACCAGTCTTTCAAGTCCTTTTTTTTCCCAAATTTTGAGAACTGTTAAATTTATTTGAATTGGTAACATTGATGGATCAGATACCTTGTAATTGTAAAAAGAAGAAAAAAAAAGTTTAACCTACTTTGGTATGTTTGCATGTTTATTTGAATCTGAATTTGAATTCTTCATTGTATGATTTGATGAATACAAAATAGAACAACTTGTCTTTATTTGATCTTACTGGTTCTTTTGCTAGATTAATGACTATATAGTGCTAGGTTTGGTTTTGTAAATTGTTTTCGTATGGTAGCTGTGTTTTGTGTGATTTAAATAGACCATTCGAAGGGGATTACCCATGCTAATATTAGGACCTGCAAAATTAGTATAATTACTAGAAGAAGAGGGTAGCCAATGCCTTTCATTGGCATGTCTGTAAAGACTTCTAAGGAGTCAGTTAAATACAATGAAATTGTTGGGAAAAATTGTAGGATTTTCAAAGATTTTCTTTATTTTTAGGATGTCCAAGTAGATGGGGGGGGGGGGGGGCTGGAGGAGTAATAAGATGTGTGTGCCCTCTTGTATGTCCAACTGAAAATTCTCTTAATTTAAGTTTTATCACTGTGCTTTTGTTTTGGTTAACACTTTCATCCATTTATTCACTCAGACACATGCACACATGAATATGCACAAATACCTATACTTATATTTAAAATCTCTTTCTTTTTTCAATCCTTCTTTTTCTTTTGTTTTTTCTTACTTCCTCAGTTATTTTTCATGATGTTTGAGAGTTATCCTGAAGTTTGTTTTATTAGTAATGATCTGTAACATAATCTATTGATCTTAGTCCTTTGTGGTAATCCCATGTTCGTCACCAACTTTATGATCTTGAATCTTCATATAACATTTTGTATTAAGGTTGATTATTCAACTACTTAACCCTTGCTGCTGCTTTAATTATTGTTTTTAATAAATGTATTAGTAATATACATTGGGCACAAGCATACATAGAAAGCACAATTCAGGGGGTGGCTTAGATATATTGTTAATAACTCAATAATACAAAGTGCAAAGGTATTTAGAAACCTCATACACACAAGTCCAAGTAGTTATGATCATGGCTTTTCACAAGAAAATGACCGAACTGAAGAACCACAAAAGAGCAGAGCTTTTTTCCTTTTCTTTTCATTTCTTTTCTTTCTGTCTCTTTTCTTTTCCTTTTTTTCTTTTCTCTTCTTCTCTCTTCCTCTCTCTCTCTCGTCTCTCTCTCTCTCTCTCTCCTCTCTCTCTCTCTCTCTCTCTCTCTCTCTCTCTCTCTCTCTCTCTCTCTCTCTCTCTCTCTCTCTCTCTCTCTCTCTCTCTCTCTCTCTCTCTCTCTTCTCTCTCTCTCTCTCTCTCTCTCCTCCTCTCTTCTCTCCCCCCTCTCCCCCCCTTTCTCCCCTGCTCCCCCCCCTCTGCCCTATTCCTCCGGCCCTCTTGGCTCTCCTCCTTCTCTCCTCACCTCTCCCCTCTCCCCTCTCGCTCATCTCCTTCCCTCTCGCCCTCCTCGCTCTCCTCCTCCCTGTAGCCTCCCTCTCCCCTCTCGGCTCTCAATCCCTCCCTCTCCTCTGCCTATCCCTCCTCTCCCGGCTCCGGCTTACTCCTCACTCCCCCTCCCTCTCCGTCTCTCTCTCCCTCTCCCCTGTCCCTCTCTTCCCTCCCCTCTCCCTCTGTTTTTTTTTCCTCTGCCCTCTCCCGTGTCCCTCTCTCCTCTCCCCACCGTGTCCCTCTCTCCCTGCTCCCTCTCCTCTGTTCCCTGCTCCTCTCCCTGTGTCCCTCCTCTCCCTCTCCCCTGTCCTCTCGTCCTTTTTCCCTGTCCCCTCTCTTCCTTTCCCCTGTCCCTCTCTCCTCCTACTTCCCTACTCCCTACCTCGCCTCCTATCCCTTTTTCTCCTGTCCCCTCCCTTCCCTCCCCTTTCTCCCTCTCCTCCCTCATTCTCCTCCCTCCCTCCCTCTCCTCCTCTCTCCTCTCCCCCTCTCGTCCCTCTCCCTCGTCTCTCCTCTCCCTCTCTCTCCTCTCGTCCCTCTCCCCTCGCTCTCTCTCTCTTCTCTCTCTCTCTCTCTCTCGTCTCTCTCCTCTCTCTCTCTCTCTCTCTCTCTCTCTCTCTCTCTCTCCTCCTCTCATCATCTCTTTCTCCCTCTCTCTCTCCTCTCTCTCTCTCCTCCCTTCTCATTCTCTCTCTCTCTCTATCTCTCTCTCTCTCTCTCTCTCTCTCTCTCCTCTCTCTCTCTCTCCTCTTCCTCTCGTCTCTCTCTTCTCTCTCTCTCTCTCTCTCTCTCTCTCTCTCTCTCTCTCTCTCTCTCTCTCTCTCTCTCTCCTCTCCTCTCTCTCTCTCCCTCTCCCTCTCTCCCTCTTCTCCCTCCCTCTCTCCCTCCTCTCCCTCCCTCTCCTCCCTCCCCCCCTTCCCCTGTATATGTCCACCCTCTCTCCCTCTCTCCTTCTTTTCTGCAAGGCACGTTTTTTTTATGCCCCCCAAACTGAATATTCCTCTTAAATTGTATCTTTAGACGGACAATTTTTTCTGCATGTATTTTAGAGTTTCACTGATTTTGCAGGTGCATTTATGCATTTCAGAGAGAGGAATTCAGAAATTGTTGCCAGTCAGAAAATTATCTCACCTTTGAGTTTTGGCTATAGTGGCTGTGTCAAATTCCAGAACACTGGTCTGAAGTACCTTCTTGCCCAGCAGCTCAACACACCAATAGCAGCATTTTTCAATTTACCGTCAATCTGAAATGTGATTGGTGGTCGTAAAATAAACCTCACCTCAAGAAGCTGAAAACATAAGTCCACATACTGTAGAGCCAGGTCTGACAAATCAAAGGAGAAGTTTTTTTACTTCTAACACCCAACCATTGCTCTCTCCTGCAGCCCAGTATGTGATAGATTCTTGAATGGGCTTTCCCATGCTAATCCCCACTCTAGTTAAGACCAAATGCACTGTTAATTAACATTCCTCTTGATGGTTTTGTTATTCTCTAATGGCTCTATATATGGTGTTCAAATACAGCAGCTGCTTTCTGTGTTGTGCCTAGTGTTTGCATTTCTCAAAAAACAGTGTAATGTTTATTTATTTCTCTATTGACAAGTTTTTCATAATTGGTACTGTTTTTTCAAATTGAAGTACTCTTAGAAATTGAGCATTAATCGCAAATGAATTCAGACTCTCCAGTCTGATTTTTCTGTCTGTTTGTTCTAATAGACTTAGGCTTTTGATGTTGAATGTTAGCTGTTTGTATTTAAGAAATACTGTTTATTGTAAATTTATTGTTTTTTTCCCCATTCTTAGAAAATTACTGTTTTTTATTAATTAGTCTAATCAGCATGAATCTGGTCATTTCTTAGATATGGAAAAAAATAGGTGAATTGCAAGAGAAGTTTGACCAAAGTTATTGGATGATATTTAGAATGAACAGTTTCCAGTTACAGTAAAGTTTTGTCATCTGTTTGTATTATTGACAGCAGAATTCAGCTACCATATTGAATATATATGTCTTATGATATTTTGGTGACCAGTCATGTCTATAATAAAGCAAAATGCAACAAAAGATTTAAGAGCCATGACTTATGATGATAAAAAAAAATTATGTAATTAAAAAAAAAATATATATATATAGAGCAAGTGTATGTATTGCCCTAAAGAGTAAATCTTATGTTACACGTTTTCCAAACAGGATCCCAGTGACCTTGCAA
>NW_020870263.1:55098-67598 GCF_003789085.1 Penaeus vannamei | reverse complement strand
TGTATATATATACATATATCCTTAAATATATACATATATCCATACATAAGTACATATACATACAGAAACACATACATATACGTATATACTAATATGTGTGAGTGTATGAGTGTGTGGGTGTGGGTGGATGGGTGCGCACACAAGTTAGTTTAGTTGTCTGTGTGAGACTGTGGGTGTGCGTTTAAGAGTGTGGGAGGGAGCATGTATGCTTGCACACAGTATTATTATTATTAGTGATTAGTAATAATAATGAAAGATTTTGATGCTACATTAATTACATATCTGCTAAGAGGTAATGAACGGATTTGATTTTTATAAAATGATTGAAGGAAAGGGGGAAATCACAGGCGAGTAGGGACAGATAAGACTGTAAGTCATATATTTTGAAGAAGTCATGAGAATATTTGCACAGTAACCAAAGTTCTTGACATTCTGTACTCTTAAAACAATCATCCACAAAGTTGAATCAAAGCAAATAAATGTATTTTACCAGTTTTGAACAAACAAAAAAAAACTATTACTTTGTACTACTGGCATTCAAGTAACTGAATTACTCGAGGTTACTCGATACCCGGCAAGATTATTTGCACTCTTCTGGCTCTGCGGTTGTCATGTAGGGCCTGTTTGTTGCTTTGTTCCCATAGAAATTTTCCTTTTCTTTACAGATTATTTAGTTAGATAAACTATTAACTTAATAAGGGTGTGGTATTTCATTTTCATAAATGGATATCTATATGGAATGGGAGAAAGATGCATCAAATTACAGGGTGTAAATTCATTTATTTTGGGAATGAGAGGCTACACAACCATTTTCTATGAAACAAATACTTGTGTAGGAAAGTGCAACTATTGTGCCAGGTTAGAAGCAAAGTAGTACATTAAATTTGTAAATAGTGACATACAGTCACTTCCAGAAGCTTTTTATACATGCTAATTCTATCTTTTTCTTATTATTTTCTTTTGTAGCTGCTTAATATCTTTATTTATACTGATGCAGACATAATGTATATCATTATTGTGCTTTAAAGGAACTGTTATACGGTGTTTGTTTTATTTAGACTTGTTATAAGATATGTAGATATTGTTGTAGTAAAATTGCTTCTTGGTGCTAACTTAATCAGTGTTTACATTATATACAAGTTTCATGTCCATTGCATTTAAAGCTTTAAAGGATTTCTGATATTATTTGTTGTGCATTGAATGAAATAGTTCTGTGATAACACATGGCTAAAACAGGTGTGACTACAGTAGTTTGTCCACAGACCTTCATATCCTACCTCACTGATATATATGTAGTCATATGCTCCTCTCAAGGATATTAGTCTGTTCTAGAACTCCTGAAGTGAACTCTCATTAGTATAAGCCTGTATTTGTATACTGTAGTGTAGTCCTGACTCCTTGAAAGAATCATTTGACTTTGGTTGTACCCAGTATATTATCCAAGTTGACAGCAAAAGGATGATCTACAACTGTATTTAGAAAATCCATCCAAATGGACTCACATATTATTTTTTATACTCCACTTGCAGTTGTTGACAGTAGCATTGTGATGACTGTAGGCACAACATTTATAACTTTGTTATCCATCCATACATGATCTGATGAAATTTTCCTGTTATCTCAAATTCTGTCTTGTGATTCGCAACTCCTTCCACTAATCTGAACTTTCATAGTTTTGTTTATGACATTATGGATTTTTTCCATCTTTCAAGTTATTATTGTGCCAGTGTATAAACAGTAGGAGAAGAATACACTACACTGGCTTTTCTACTCCAGCATAACATGAACTTGCCTACTGTTTTCATTGTTTTAAGTAGAAAAAAACTGTTATGAAGATGTAACTAAAGTGTATTACTGTAAAAAAAATTGTGTGTGTGTACATATGAAGGTATAGTTTGGTGGGTGGGTGGTGGTGCTTGCATATGTTAATGCAGACTGGGTTATGCCAAGTGGTTGCAGGGGTGTTGCACATCTCCCAGTAACAACAGTTTTTCTTTCTTTCTTTGGGAGAACAAAAGGAAGCATCTTACAATAAGAATTATGTCTGCACTATTTATGCAAATACATAACATGTATAAGTGTTTGTACTATTTATGTTGATATCTCAACTAAAATCTTTATTGGCATATCTGCCTATTAAGTGTAGGTATTTAAGTGTAAAACAAGCACACATGTACACTCTCACACTCAACTCACACACTCTCACACTCTCACACTACTCACACACTCACACTCACACACTCACACTCAACTCACACACTCACACTCAACTCACACACTCACACTCACTCACACTCACACTCACTCACACACTCACACTCACTCACACTCACACTCAACTCACACACTCACACTCAACTCACACACACTCAACTCACACACTCACACTCAACTCACACACTCACTCACTCTCTCTCTCTCTCTCTCTCTCTCTCTCTCTCTCTCTCTCTCTCTCTCTCTCTCTCTCTCTCTCTCTCTCTCTCTCTCTCTCTCTCTCTCTCTCTCTCTCTCACACACACACACACACACACACACACACACACACACACACACTCACTCTCACTCACTCACTCACTCACTCACTCACTCACTCACTCACTCACTCACTCACTCACTCACTCACTCACTCACTCACTCACTCACTCACTCACTCACTCACACTCTCTTCCACATATTTATACATCTGAGATATGTTCACGTTTATAAGTTTATGAGGAATATGAAGGTGTTGGGAATAGTTATCTTTGTAATATGCATTTATTAGGGCAAGTTTGACTCTACCATTCCATGCTTTTGCTTTTGTAAACATTAGACAAACATATGTCATACATTTAGATATTCACAGATGCCAATTAAAGTACAATATTATGCTACTTGTGTCCTTCATTATTCTTTTGTAATTTCCCAAGAGTCCCTAGAGCTTAAAGTATGAAGCTTATAAATCTGAACTATCAGTAAGTATTAGACTCCAAACCTCACGAAGGTGTGATATAATCATCATAATGGTTTGATGTTTGTTAAGAAATGCAAGGAGTACTTGGATGTGCTGAGTGATATTTAATACAATTAATGTCCTCTTGACCTCAAAGAAAAGGGAACTGTATCCTGATGTTAACTTTTACTGGACAAGGAAGGGCTGGTTGACATTCCAAAACCCATTTCTCTTCTGCAAGTTTACAAATATGAATTGAAACGAGCGATGAGGGATGAGTCTTTCTACTTGCATGGCAATAAAAGTTGTCAGTCAGGTTTAGAATCAGAAACACTAGCCCTGATGCGGGTTGCCATTCTCGCCCTGAGCAGTAATGATAAATAACTTGATGATAATGATGGTACTAAGACAGGTGGTAAAAATTCTTTTAATTACTCTGCTGTTACAAATGAAGCAAAAACATTAGTCTAGATCCTTCTCTGATACCAGCGACTGGAAGTGCTGTTGACAAGCCACTACCCTTCTTGCTCATTGCTTGCTATTACCTAACAGCTGTTGACCTTAGTACCCATCCCAGGCAGATCTAAAATTTGAAACAATATACTTTCAGCTGCTGGAATCCCTGTTTATATTTTCCTTAATCTAATGTTAATGTGCTATTCAGTTCAGCTTCTTGAAATGTAATTTTGTAAATTCTGGGTTTGAAAAAAAAAAAAACATTGCAAAGATTTCTTTTGCAATTTATTCATAATCAAAACCGTTGCTGCTGACCTGGTATAGATGAGTTAGAGGGGGGAGGGTGAACGTGGCCTAAGCTACAGACCAGAGTCCCCTTCCCCTTTGATTAGTGCAGCCATTCAACATAGGCCACAAGCCATGTTGAGGCAAATACATGTCTTAGTGTAGGCCCTCCGCTTGTTCTTAGCCACAAGTTTTGGGTGAGGGGCGAGGAAGGCCATACGACGTAAAGGAGGGTGAGCACATGTGAGTGGCCAGCTGTTAGATCGTCAGTTTTGTTGCCAGGGGAACATGCTACGGTGAATGGTGTGGTTTTGGGACATTTACACCACAAACTTGGGGAAGAAAGGAAGTCCAAAATTTTGCGAAGAGGCCACAGGCATATAAAACAATCTGATGTCCGAGAGGGTGTGGTTAGTCGTTTCAAAGGGAAGGGAGAGGAAGTTCACATACAGCTTATGGACGTTGATGTGGGCCCGATGGCCCTATGTCCCTGAACCCTGGTAGCCCAATGGAGACAGGTCCCCTTAACCCCCGTCCATTGCATTGGTAATGATGATCGACCATCCGGGGAGTGGAGGATAGAGGCTATGTTCAGGTAGCCCCATAGCTCTAACTAGCTGCTTGTGCAAACTACTAGAACGAATGGTTAACTTCCATTTAATGTGGTATCTTGAATCTCATAATCTCTTTTCCCCTTCCCAGTTTGGTTTTCGACGTGCCCGAAGTACAGCAGACCCACTTGCCCATTTCGAGACATACATTACATCGGCATTTGCACGCCATGAATCCGTATTAGCCATATTCTTTGATCTAGAAAAAGCATATGATACCACATGGCGATACCATATCCTCCAACAATTGTCCTCCTTAGGTTTACGTGGAAACATGGGCGTTTTCATTAAATCCTTCCTTTCTAAACGTACTTTCCAGGTCAAAATTGCCTCTTCCACATCATCATCCTTTCCTCAATTCGAAGGCGTCCCACAAGGAAGTGTGCTTAGTACCACTTTATTCCTTCTTGCTGTAAATGACAGTCTCAGTCCTACCACCAGGAGCCCGAGCATCACTATATGTTGATGACTTAACCATCTATGCATCTGGCACATCTATACCAGATCTCTGTCAATTCCTACAGTCTGCAATAACATCAGTAACTTCTTGGGCCACCAACCATGGCTTTCGCTTCTCTACCTCCAAATCTTTCCCCATCCTTTTCTCTCGCTCACGTACGGTCCCCAAACCCCCACTCTTCTTATATAACGCTCCACTCCAATACCGTTCATCTGGCAAATTCCTAGGCGTTATATTTGATTCCAAATTGTCCTGGCGAGACCATATCTTGTACATCAAAGAAAAAGCTCAACGTCGCCTCCGAATCTTACAAACTCTTTCACACATCTCCTGGGGCTCAGATCGCAAAACTCTCCTCCATCTTCATGTTACCTTGATTCTCTCCACTCTAGATTATGGATGCCATATCTACTCCTCTGCCTCAACCTCTCTTCTTGCTCACCTTGATACAATCCACCACAGCGGTCTCCGCTTAGCCCTGGGCGCCTTCCGCTCCTCTCCAGTTGAGAGCCTATATACTGAATCAGGCATGCCGTCCCTCTCTCGACGTCGAGCCCTTCTCTCTCTCTCCGATGCTATGCTCGATTTCACCAATTTTCCCTTACCAAACTAACTATTCCACAATCCTTGCTTCATACCTTTACCTCTTCTCCACGTTTAGCAACTCTCCCCGTACGCATGGATACCCTCCTCTCCCATTCCCCCTTTCCTCACCTCCGACCTCTCCCACTGTCCATTCCATTCCTCCATGGCCTATACCTAACCCCTGTATTTGCTCCTCAGTTTTCCCTAACCCACCAAAATCAGATATTCCCCCCTCTATCCTTCTCACTCATTTCCTTGACCATGTCTCCATTCATTCCTCCAGCATTCATGTTTACACTGACTGTTCCAAATCCATCTCAGGAGCTGGATTCGCAGTAACATTCCCAAATTGCACTTTCAAATACATCCTCCCTCCTGAATTTAGTGTCCTTACTGCAGAAATTATATGCACTCCTTTTTGCCTTAAGACGCATATACTCATCCACCTCTTCCTCTTTTACTATTTTTACTGACTCCCATAACTCTTTAACCCTCATAAATTCTATGCACTCGACCAATCCCCTTGTCAGTAAGATCCAGAACTGGTTGTTCTATCTATCCACACGTCACAAATCAGCCAGCCATGTTGGAATCCCTGGCAATGAACAGGCAGATACTCTTGCACGCTATGCCGCAATGTCCACATCACCTCAACTACGTTTCTCACACATTCCAGCTACGGATTACTACCCCCACTTTAAAACCTTCTTGTATACCAGATGGCAATCTTTTTGGTCAAGACTCCACAACAATAATTTACATACCGTAAAACCATCAATCTCCTCTTGGTCAGCTCCATTTCACAAAAACAGACGTTGGGAGACGGCCCTCGCACGCTTACGTATTGGCCACACTCGCCTAACACACGCCTATCTAATGTCATGCTCAGACCCGCCCCTATGTCCTCTATGTAACGTCCCTCTTTCAGTCCCACACATTCTCTTGTCCTGTCCACGCTTTAATACAGCACGTACCTCTGCATTTCCACACCTATCCTCCCTTCACCGACCTCCCAACATATCAGACATCATTACAGAATCCCACAGCTTCTGCCTTGACAACCTGTTCTCCGTCCTTAGATGCATAAATGTCCTTCACTTGATCTAACTCCCTTACCTAAACCACCATAACCTTTTCCCTTATCTTCAACCTTTCAACACTACTCTAGATAGTTGACACATAGCAACTATCACCTGACATCTCCCTTTACTATACCTTCCTATAGTGCTATATGACCTTAGATGTCTAGCACATTTATCTTTACCATTAACCATTATGTTCAGGTAGCTCCAATTGAGGATGAGACAAATCTTGTGCCAGCTTGTACACCTCAAAGAACCAATACAGGTGCCTGCTGCCAGTACTAACATGTCCATCATTTGGGGATGGACTTGGTGGCGGACCTGTCTGGACAAGACAAGTGAAGGGATGGGCCCACAGCCACAGCATATGTCACCACTTGCCTTAGACATGGTATTTGCCACCATAAGAGGTGGCCTCTGTGAGCGAGACCAGGGAATAGAGGAATGATTCCCTTTACGGCTCTCCCATTTTACGAAAAATTGCTGTACCTATAGTTTCAGACAGCTCCTTAGTTCATGATGGTCTGAAGTCCTGGCACCTCAATCCTCTTCTATGGTGTAATTCGCCAAAAGGAATTTTCAATTTCTTATAAAACATTTAGAGTTAATATCACAAAATTCGTGTTTATTACCAAAATCAAATATACAAGAAATGGCTAATTTGAAACTGAGTATCTACACTCGTGTCGACAGCCAGTCAGACTAGCATTAATAATTTTGAATCTAAATCTGTTTCCGTGATTCTTCAAAAAAGAAACACGAAACTTTAGTTGCTCAAACTATAAGTACTATGTGCGGTGTTATTCAAGGGAGAGGCATGTGCGGTCTATTATAGCGGTGGTTTTCGCAGGTGAAACTCTATGCCTGGCTGGGCACTCAGACAAAGGCAGGTCCTAGACGAAGACAAAGCCAGTTGAACCGCGCCTTAAGAGTTCCTTCTCATAAACAGCCGTCAGAATGATATTAGGAAAAAAGTCGATTTCATTTTTGGGTTCAATAGGCTAAATGGAAGTGGAGCTACTTGGTTATATGTACCTTGTTAAGAAGGCAACATTTGTCCATCCACTATCAGATGGAAGAGCAGCCGCAAGGGCCAACTATGTGAGGTGGTGGGGGTGTGCGGTCGACCAGTTGGCATTAGAATGGGGGTCCTGATCTTTTTTGAGTCATGAGGATCATGGACTAATCTCTAGTCCAAACTGGTAACCATAGTCTGTGATAGGCATACAAAATTTGAAAATCCACATGCTGCAAAGCTTTTAGTGATGGATGTAGCATCTAGTCATTTGGTTAATGGATCAGACGCTAAATGTACTTCCGAAATTAGTTGTAGAATTGCCCAGGCAAAAGCTGCTTTTCAAATTATAAGGAATATCCTGGCAAACAGAAAGATCTCTATGAATGTCAGGAAGAGGGTTCTTAACACCTATGTCTATCCGATTCTAATGTATTCCTCTGAAACATGGAGCATTAACAAACAACATAACAAGAGACTAGAGGCCACCGAAATGTGGTTTCTACGCAGGATGCTCCGTATATCCTACAAGGATCATGTCAAGAACGAAGATGTGCTGAGAAGGGCTGAAACATCAAGAACCTTTCTAAATTATATTAGAAGACGCCAAGCACCATGCTCTGGGAACATCATGCGAAAGCTTGGGATGGAGCACACTGTAACCGTTGGAAAGATCTGCAGTAAGAGAGACAGAGGGAGACACCGAGAGTAGATGCTGGACGGCCTCACGGCGTGGCTACAGACATCAAGCCCTTCCAGCACCATCGCCGGCGTCTGGAATCGAGAAGAATGGAGAACCATGATCGCCGAAGCTGCAAAGCATGGCACTTGAAGAAGCTTTTCACGAGTTTCTCTTCAAACGATTAATAAACCAAAATGGATCCATTTTGGTTTATTATTCGTCTGATGAGGAACTCGCGAAAAGATCCAAATATTATATATAATTTATTACTGTGGATATTTTTTTAATTTCACGTTACTGTGTTTGTATTCTTTACACACACACACACACACACACACACACACACACACACACACACACACACACACACACACACACACACACACACACACACACACACACACACACACACACACACATACACATACACATACACACACATACACACAGAAAATCTGGATTAGAGAAAATATGACCAAAGATAACAGAGAAACACTACAGAAAAATGGAAGAAGTAGAGAACAAAAATTAACAAAGGAAGAAGAGGAAAAAAATAATTGGAGAGTGAAAGTTCGCCAAGCAAAGTAAATATACTATCGGGACCAAAATGTAGAGACACAAACAATAGTTTATACAAATATTGATAGTTATCTTCGGAGATGCTAGAACTAGAGACAATAATTGAAATGAATAAACCGGATGTAATATACATCACTGAATCCAAACTGGATCCCTCCATAGACGATGTAACATTAGGACTCAAAAGACTATAATATTTGGAGAAAAGATATGGCAGATGTTAATGAAAGGGGGGTATTAATATCAACAAGGTAAGGAGTTAGGAATTAATCAAGACCCCATAGTGGAGTGAAGGTAATTGAAATGAAAACAATCAGGGTAAATATAATAACTATGGTATACATGCCACCTCATACATCGGTGTGGCCACAAAAAAAAAAAAAAAAAAAAAAAAAATTAATTCAAGAGATTAAAGAGACTGGAAAAAATGCTACAACTTTCGGAAAATGCAAAAGTAATTCTTATCACGGGATTTTAATAGCAAAATCAACTGGGAAAGTTTCGATCCCAGGGGGAGGGGGGGGGGCAGACGCATATATATCCTTCACTTGATCTAACTCCCTTACCTAAACCACCATAATCTTTTCCCTCATCTTCAACCTCTCAACACTATTCTAGATAGTTGACACATAACTATCACCTGACACCCCCCTTTGTGTGGGACTCTTTCAGTCCCACACATTCTCCTGTCCTGTCCACGCTTTAATACGGCACGTACCTCTGCATTTCCACACCTATCCTCCCTTCACCGACCTCCCAACATATCAGACATCATTACAGAATCCCACAGCTTCTGCCTTGACAACCTGTTCTCCTTCCTCAGACGCATAAATATCCTTCACTTGATCTAACTCCCTTACCTAAACCACCATAACCTTTTCCCTTATCTTCAACCTTTCAACACTACTCTAGATAGTTGACACATAGCAACTATCACCTGACATCTCCCTTTACTATACCTTCCTATAGTGCTGTATGACCTTAGATGTCTAGCACAGTTATCTTAACCATTAACCATTAACCATTCGATCCCAGGGTTATTGCCTTTTCCAGAATGTAACAGATCATACCAGGGAAAGAGGGCTAGATAGGCCGTCTATGCTTGACCTAATATTCACAAAGCATAACGACGATATTAAGGATATCGAGTATTGTCCTCCTTGAGGAAAAAGCGACCATGTAGTGATTAAACTAAAATCTTGTCAAAAGAAAAACTCATCGCAAGCAAGGAAAGAAAGGAAAAGTACAATTACAAGAGAGGTGATTATAAGAGCCTTAAAGGTTTCTTTGATGGCATAAACAGGGAAACACTTCTGGGTGATGAGAACCTTGATGTTCAGTATTCAAAATTGTGTGAGATCTATAAAAAAGGAGTGGAAAATTCATATAAAAATTAAAAATTGAAGCAAGAAATGGCCAAAAATGATTCAATGGCAAATGCAAGAAAGTGAGAGAAAACAAGCAGCTCCTCAGGAAAAGATTCAGAAATAGATCTCAGACAACGTATAAAAGATATAAAGTAGCAAGAAAGGAGTATACCCAGACCATGAGAGAGGCGAAATTAAATTTCAATAAGGATATAATCAACAAATGTACAAGTCAACCCAAACTCTTCTCTAATTAGATAAATAGTAAAACTAAGATTAGAGAACACACTATCTATTCTAAGGAGAGAGAAACGTGTGAAATCCTAAATGAGCAATTCCAGTCAGTGTTTGTTCAGGATCCATACTTTGATATGGTAAATACCTGTACAGACGTAAAAAACATCGAAAATATCACGTAAAAAAAGAATGAAATAAAAGATCTACCAAAAGGATTAGACAAGATCAAAGCAGAAGGGCCAGATGAGATTTCTAACTGAGTTCTCAGGGAATGTGCCGAAGAACTAAAATTAAGTGAGACAAAATAAACTACCAAAAAGTTGGAATGTCGCTAATGTTACACCCTTATATAAGAGCGGCGACAAACAAAACCCACTAAATTATAGACCAGTTTCGTTAACTAGTGTAGTATGCAAGCTGTTAGAAACTTCAACCCATTGTTGGGAAACAATGGGCTGAAGTACTTAAAAAACACGAAGTAATATCAAATAAACAATTTGGTTTTAGAGAAGGAAGGTCATGTGTAACTATTTTTTTGATAGTATCTAAAATATTACAAGAAAAAGACGGCTGGATGGATTGTGTGCACTTGGACTATAAAAAGGCTTTTGATATGGCGTCTCATAGAAGACTACTATGGACATCAGGGCGCCTAGGTAGAGTGATGGGCAAACTACTCGCATGGATGACTCTTCCTGAAAGACGGATGAACACAATCATTAGAGGGAAGCATTCTACATGGCGACGTGTAACCAGCGGAGTGCCTCAAGGATCGGTGTTGGCGTCGATTATGTTTACTATTTTCGTCAATGATTTAGAGTCAAACATAAGCCCAGGTAGTTATCTGAATGTTTTTGCAGGTGACATAATAAAAAGAAAGGATAACAGACGGATAAGAGACACGTGGAGTTGTACATGGAAAATGGTCAATACCAATAAATGCTACGTAGTCAGATACGGAGAAATTAGAAATCGTCCACTATTCCAATATGGATTAGGAGACGGAATATTAAACACAACTGACAGTGAAAAAAATCTTTGGGTAATCAAAAATAGAAACTTAAGCCCAAATGATCATATAAATGAAAAGGTCCACAAAATACTAGGACTGATGGCCAACATGAAGAGGGCATTCGTGTATGTGGACGAAGATATAGTAAAGATCATTATAGCAATCATAAGACCATGTCTCGAGTACGATGCAGTGGTATGGAGTCCACATGGAGTCATAGGTTTGTAGCGATGACTGATTGGTTGAAATAATTATACAAATATCAACAGCAGGAAGGATATCCGACCGAGGAAATTATATCAGAATGTCATTACCATATATATATATATATATATATATATATATATATATATATATATATATATATATGTGTGTGGTGTGAGTGTGAGTGTGTGTGTGTGTGTGTGTACACAGATATATCTATACTCTATATGTGTATATATGTATGTGGTTAAATAAATGTGTATATATATGAATACAATTATAATATATATTTATATATATATAATTATATATATATATATATATATATAAAATCTCGTTATAAGTGCAATTTCATTGCTGATTTTACTGTTGATTTCGAGGCTTCCTCTGCCTTTCAGACCTCAGGTCGACACTGCAAGTTTTCACTACTCAATTTGTTGTATTTTTATAACAAAATATTCTAATAGACCAAATAGTCATTTCAAGCGAAATGCAAATATATATATTCGAAACTGTTAGGCATAACAATTATTGCATATTCCGTAAGACAATAAGAAGATATACATTTTGCTTCTCCTAATGTTCAGTTTCGAGGAGTTTGAGTAGCCACAGCGTTCTCCCCTTCGTCCTAAGTAGTAAACCAGTCTTTTAAGCTATAGCTGCTTGTTTAGTTATCTTCAGTGACACTTACTTGGTTGTTCAGGACGTTCCTTCTCTATATACATTAAGCACTAGTGATATATATATATATATATATATATATATATATATATATATATATATATATATATATAAAGAGATAGAGAGAGAGAGAGAGAGAGAGAGAGAGAGAGAAGGGAGGGGGGAGAGGAGAGTAATGGATACGTGAGAACGTCATTTTATGTTTTTAAATGATACAGATTTTTGAAACATGAATATCGACTTGGGATATGCTTAATGAAATTCCCCTTAACGCTGTCTGTCACAAATTTCTGCCCTGATGTTCTCTCTCCA
>NW_020870263.1:42598-45098 GCF_003789085.1 Penaeus vannamei | reverse complement strand
TATGTATGTATGTGTGTATATGTATGTGTAATATGTATATATATATCGTATATATGTGTGTGTGTGTGTGTGTGTGTGTGTGTGTGTATGTATATATCTATCTATATCTCTCTGTCTGTCTGTCTCTACATGTATGTATGTATTCAATGTACAAATGCTTCCTGGAATGTTGTTTTATGCATCATTAGATTTTCCTGAGAAAGAGTTTCTTTACACCCTTATAGCTATTTTTTTCTTCTCATCCTTTTGCGCTGATATAAATGACCTCCTCTTCCTCTATTATCGACTTCTTCCTCGTCTGGCTTCACTGCTCCTGAGACTTTAACTGTGCAGTATAATTCTGTCGCCTTGTTTTCCTCCTTTTTCCAGTGCTGCAAGTTTGTTTTTTTTTATGTCTTTTCCGTACTTCATGCCCCTTACAGTTGGCGTCCCTCTGGTGGCCGGACGTCCAACTCGTTTCAGTTTATTTCCATGATGTTTGACTTCTTCCTTGAGTGGATTCCTGGACACTATTGCGTTATCTTACGTATGTCGTCTGATACTTGTGATGATCTTTTTTTTAATATATCTTCGTCTACGTAACTGAATATCCACTTTGCGTTTTTATCAATGATAACGAACTGATTTATGAGATCATTAGGTTCAGTTTCTCCGTACAACTTTTCCCAACTTTACTATACTATAACTACTATATTCGTCTGTATTGAATTCCATATTCCAGGTGTTGAGGTTTCATTGATTTTTCTTATATTTTCACTTGTTATAATTGTTTCGATTTATGTTCTGGTCCAGATTGCCAGTGAAATTGATAAACAAATGCAGCAAAGTTGAGCTTGCTGCGTGTAAAGTATCTCTAGTGACTTTATCCACCGTATAGAGAGTCCATACGGGAATTTCCCTTTGTGTAGACAAGCGCACTCTCTACCTTCCCTGACTCCAAGGTGTGATATCGTGCGTGTGCCATGTGTGCAACATTAAGGCGAGCTACCAGAATCACAAGAACAAACATTTAGCAAAACCACAACATTTCACACGTTTTTATGTATTTTTCCCTAAGCTTTGTAAGAACCTGTTCCCACGACGCTTTCCGGAGGCATTTTCGAGTCCTTATTAAGTGAGTCATTCTCCAGCGTAGAAAATTGATACGAATAAAAATAGCGTCTCATCGTCGGCGCTGTTTATCGATCCCAGATCAAGATTCAACCTGAAACTCTTGCCAATCAGAAGCAGAGAGGAGAAAAATAAGTACACAGCAAATATCTTACAGCATCGTCATTTCCTGAAAATCGATGCATTCCTAGAATCCAAGAAGACAAACATATAAAGAGCAAAACCAGCCAGACACAACAAGGACAGGGCGCTCACTGGTCTTCCTTCCTCACTTCAAATCTCAAGACAAAAAGAGACACGGCCCAGTGACCTGTACCCTAATTAACTCGGCCAGGTATTCGGCATCCGGGAGCAAAACTCGCATCCCGTGTGAACCTACGTCTAGCTCCTGTGAAGGTCACTGCTGTTTTCTGTAGCAGTAAGCAGTGCTATTATTAAAATGGTCGGTGAAGAGCTGTCTCAGAAAGTGGTCGATAGAAAGAGTCATCCTAAAGTGATCTACAGGAAATACATATATAATAGGGGTCAATATAAAGGAAATTTCTATCAAAGTGATTTCTGTTATACGAAGGAACTCATACAGGCGAATCTGGATTTAGTCTTGCTACAGCGACGCGCAACAACCACTTTCTCTTCAATAGGAAATTGTCTCTCCCATTCTCGCGAACACCGCTGCAAAATTTCTGACCCCTTATCTTAATTTCAGACCCTTATCTCCACGTTGTCCCGGAGGAAGTGTCGGCCAAGGAGGAACAGCCAGCAGCCGGCAAGAGCGAGCAAGTGGACGATCATGTACCCACTAAAGGCCGGATGTGGCATGACCTTGGCTTTCGTACTTCCTGTTCACATATCGCGATGAACGAATCTCGGCAGCTGAACTTTCCGTAGGGCGGTGAACGGGAGCGGCGGGGCAGGTTGGTCTTCTCTAGCAGAGGGCGTCGCGGAGGCTAAATTTAATACTGCCTTTTAAGGGTGACTTACGGTAGGTCGCAGGAGAGGGCGGGGGCAGGCTGAGGAAGGGCGCGCGACGGGGGTGGCGCCAGAGGAGGGAGGGCGAGGAGGGAAGGAGGGATCCAGGGGCGGTCGGCGAGGGGCTCCACCACGCTGCTATGGGGGTTTTCTGATTTTCAGCGAGATCGAGTGACGGTGCAATCAAGGGGGAAATGGGGGCGGGAGGAGAGGGAGAAGACGGTGGCGGAGCGAGACTGGGGGGGGCTACGCATGGTATTTGCGCGTGTGTATATATTCATGAATGTGTGTATGTGTGTGTGTGCGTGTGTATATATATATATTATATATATATGTATATATATATGTATATATATGTATGCGTATACATATATGTGTATATACATACACACATGTATATATATATATATATATATATATA
>NW_020870263.1:15098-22598 GCF_003789085.1 Penaeus vannamei | reverse complement strand
CTGACGCCATAGTCAAGCTGACGTCCAGAGTTTCCTTACGTGCTGTTGTGAAGTATAATCAAAACTTTGATGGCCGAGCAGGACACATGAAGAAAACGAAGGACTAGCCATTAGTGCGCAATTCATCGTGTGTGACAAGGTAATTTTTCGTAATGATAAGAATGTCAACAGACGACAGCATAATAACAAGCTGGTAAATGAGTAAAAGTTTGATTTATTTGTTTTTCATTAAAGAACGCTCATTCTAACAGTCTCCACTTGCAAAGACCATGTTTTTGACGGTGGCCAGAGTCAGGCAGGGAAGGAGGGAGGGGTATCAGTGGCGAAGACAGGAGGAAGAAGGGAGGGAGATAATGGTGTGCGAGCGATACGGAAGGGGAAATAGAGAGATGCGATAAAAGAGGAAGGGACACACAGGGGCGTCATTTCAGCTTTTTCTGGGGGGGGGGGGGGCAAGGTTGGCAAGGGAACTGAGCACAAACCATTAGATATTTTATAAATCATGGGTGTGGTCCTTGGAGGGGAGTGCAAGTCAGACCTTGAAGGGGGCAATCAAATCCTTGCATGGGCAATTGCCTCCCAGGCTCCCCTAAATGACGCCCATATACATACCCGAATATATATTATATATATATATATATATATATATATATATATAATATATATAATATATATATATATATATATATATATATATATGTATATATATATATATATGTATATATATATATATATATAATATATATATATATATATATATATATTGGGATGGATGATGGAATTATATATATATATAATATATATATATATATATATATATATAATATATGTGTGTGTGTGTGTGTGTGTGTGTGTATGTGTGTGTGTGTGTGTGTGTGTGTGTGTGTGTGTGTGTGTATGTATGTGTATATATAAGAGTGAGAGAAAGAAAAAAAATACAGAGAGAAAGAAACACATAACCGAAGGGAAGCCAACTGAGCACAAAAGGAGAAAGGAGAGAGAGCGAGCACACTCCAAGAAAAGGAAAAGCGAGGCCAGAGGGCCGGAACGCTCGCCCTGACGCCCGCCGGGACGAGCCACAGAGAGATGGCAAGGGCGCCTGCAACAATGCGTAGAAGATTCCGCGCTGCGAGCCTCGGGTGACCGGAAAGAGCGCCGAGAATCTGTTCCGTGAAATTATCGTTCATCACGGGTCGTGGCGAGGGAGCTTATGAGTATGGGATTGTGGTCTTTACGTCCGTATGGCGGAGAGGGGGTTTTGGCGATGCTTATCTCGTGGGTATGGAAAACGGAAGGAGTAGGAAGAAGACGAAGGAATGAGGAATGAGGTGGGATCTTCACGAATGGAGAGATGGGAGAATTACGTAAGGAAATGGAAGATGGTGGGAAGGTAATAGCCGAGATTAAGATAATGATGACATCGAGACTACTGAATCAACATGCAATGGAGAGGAATGGGAGTAGATGGCACACGAATGAAAATACTGGAAAACAAGCGAAACGGAATAATGCAAATAAAGAGGGAAAAAGAAGAGAAGGAACACCGACTAGCGAAGGAAGAAAAAAGATGAGGTGAAGAATAGGAAAAAGAGAAGACAAGCAAATAAATAAAAAATAAAAACACTGAGAAGACTAAGAGAAGAAACTGTTGGAGCACTAAGAATAAAGAAGAAAAACAGGTAATACAAAATAAGGAGATTAAATACCCGACAAGCCAATAAAGACGGAAGAAGAGACAAAAGAAAATAGAAAATAATCGACTCGCTAAAACGGAGAAAATATCCGACAAGGAGAAACAAAGAAGAAAGAACGGACAAGAAGAGAGAAGAGAAAATAACCGACTCCCTAAAATGAACAAGAAAGAAAAGAAAGAAAAAATATCCGCCCAGCAGAAATAGAGAAGAAAGAACATGGGGAATAAAACAAAAGATAAAGTATTTTGGACGAGAGGACGAGGAGAGAGAGAGAGAGAGAGAGAGAGAGAGAGAGAGAGAGAGAGAGAGAGAGAGAGAGAGAGAGAAGAAGAGAGAGAAAGAGGACGGAGCACCGACGGAGGCACGTGGCTCGGAGTGCTCTGAGTTTAACAGCCTTGGGAAGTTGCCAGGAGTGGTATGCAGGTGGTTGTGGAGTAACGTGGTCATGCGTTGGGGTGGTCGTAGTGATCGAAGTTTGAAGGTGGTCGTAGTGATGCTTTAAGGTGGTCGTAGTATGCGTTAGGGTGGTCGTAGTGATGCTTTAAGTAATAATGGTCCGTCGTAGTAATGCTCGTAGTGTCGCTCGGGTGTCGTATGATGCTTGTAATGGTCGCTTTAAGGTGGTCGTAGTGATGCTTTAAGGTGTAGTGATGCTTGTAATGAATGGTCGTTAGCTGATGCACTGGTGCTCGTAGTGATCTTTAAGTAGCGATGCGTTGAGGTGGTTGTAGAAATGATTTAAGGTGGTCGTAGTAATGCGTTGCCGTGGTAGTTGTAATGTGTTGATGTTTGTAACGTCGTTGTAAATTAATGGTGGTAATGATGCGTTGACGTGGTCGTAGTAGCTTAATGTCGTAGTCGTGTTGTATAGTGCGTTAAGGTGGTCGTAGTAATTGTTACCTGGTCGTAGTAGCGTTTTGTCGTGGTCGTACTTATGGACTAATGTTTGTTGTATATAGGGTGGGGGGATGGGGGGGGAGGAGCGCATTTGCTTGTATTTTGCTCTTGGTGTTTCAAAGTATTGTTGTACTTTGCGTGGTTGTAACTGTGTTGGTTTGTTTTGAGCTTTATATCTGGAAGCTGGAATGAAAATGGCGAATTTTGTAGCACTCTACTTCCCAAGAAGAATCATATTCAAAAAGAATATATATACGTAGACTCATACTGTACACACATGTTTGTATAAGTGTGTGTGTGTATATATATAATACATATGTATGTATATATATATATATATTATATTATGTATATATATATATATATACATATGTATATATATATACATAAATATATGCATATGATATATATACATATATATATATACTATATATATATATATATATTATATATATATATATATATATTATATATATATATATATATACATATATGTATATATATAGATATATCTATATGATTATTATACATAAAATTAATAAATATATATAAATACAATATAAATATATATATGAATATATACATAAATATATTTATGTATATAGATGTATATATGTACACACATACATATATTTGTATAAGTGTGCGCGCGTATGATTGTGTACATGCATTTATATATGTGTGTGCATACATGCATACATATGTGTGTGTGTGAGAGAGAGAGAGAGAGAGAGAGAGAGAGAGAGAGAGAGAGAGAGAGAAATAAAGACAAGAGGGCTATGAGGTTAACCGTTTCACCGACCCCAGTTCGCCCACGTCATCTGCCTTGAGGTAATATTGACTAGCGTTTGATGACAATGGAAGAATACGTGTACCGTTGCTTTTGATCTATTGCAGTCCTTGTTTTCTGTTATTAGTATTGCTGGTCCGATTTTGATGTAAGTGGGAAAGTTGCCGTTATTACTTGCGCATGGATCGGGGAGAGGGTTGCCCGAGAAATCTTCAGTACAACCCGGAACACTTCTGTAATGTAATATTTTGTACTTTCTCTTTTTCCTCTCTGTGCAGTATTCCTTCCAGTTTTCTAAAGTAAAATCTGTATTACGGCTTTGCTTCCTGTTATTTCCATAATGGTAGTTTGGTGGCTGCTTAACCTGAAGAGGGCGGAGATATCAAACATCGCAATCAGTACATTTGAGTTGTGTGGTTGGAATTAATACTAGTATGACTTAGTAATGTTTTATGATTATAGTCATCTCCAGCATTTCAATTATTATAATTAAAGCCACTCTCACGACTTTCACTGTTGATACCATCGCCATCAAGTCCAGAGCATAGGGAGGCCACAGGACCACGGTTTGGTACTGTATCACAGTCCTCAATATTCCGCGATCCTCTGCTTTCCTTTTCGCCTCAATCGAAGTCGTTGATGTCCATGCCTTGGTATTTTATAGCCAGGCTTTTCTCGGTCTTCCTCCCGCTCTCCTTCCTGGTACACTGCAGTGCATAATCGTACTTACTAGGGGGAAGGCTAGATCAGTAGCAACTAGAGGAGGAGCCATGGTGTCTGATTCTATTTTTGAAAAAAAAAAAACTTGATGACGTCACAAAAGTTACGGAGGCTTTGTGCATATGGTCGATCATTTTAGTCTTTCCAGATTTCAAAAAGGATGGAAAATAATGAATTTAATGGTTATATTTCATTGAACAATCAAAACAGCCCCGTAGAAAGCCATAACACCTTGAGTCGCTACTGATCTAGCCTTTCCTTACTTACTAGTCTGAGTCTGTTTTCGTGGCGGGCGATGTGGCCGGACCAGGCAAGCTTTCTTCTCTTAATTATATATTACGTTTCCTCGTTTTCACTGTTTTGGATTATTTTTTGCTATTTTCCCGATTTTTGTTCCGTGCATGGTGTGTGGTAATTGCACAAATTCCCTGAGATGTTTGAATTCAAAGGATTTTTTAATTTTTCGCTTTCTCCAATCGACCGAGAATCACGGCCGTATGTAGCAGAATATAATGCAGTTAATCTCCGAAATCTAATCTTTGTCGCAATAAAATTATTCTTTCAAATGGGACTTCGTTGGCCAAGGCTGCAATCACCACCTTTGATTCTATTTCTTTTGTGCATTTCATTTCATTACTAATCTAGCTTCCTGGAATGTTGAAACAGTCCACTTGGTCTCGTCGGTGTCCAGATGCCACTATCGGATTATTCTTTTTATCTTTGCCTGCTGTCATCTCTTTACGCTTATCTCCATATTCCATATTTGTTTGTTGTGCTGTGCCAAGTCTTTCGGTCAATCTTGATTTTTTTTTTCTTACCAATGTTGTCCGCAAATTGTAGAATACAATACTACTTCCTATTGCTACACTGCCTTCAGAATCACCTTAAAGCTCCATTCATGATGAATTCAAGGAAAACGCTGAATGAATAAAGAGGGACAACGCATCCCTGTTTGACTCCCAACTTGAGTTTGAACCAATTATTCCTTTTTTCCCCGATCAAAACTAGGCTTATTGCGTCTCCGTAGAGATAATGGTCTTTGAAATCTCTCAAGGTTGCTGGCAATATCATTGTTGCTCTTATATACATCATGAATATCTGGCTGTGATCTCATTATACACTGTATATTAAAAGCATGGCCATTGCTGTGGACAGAGCTCGAAAAAGGCAGGTTGCCAAGTGATGTATTCCCCCTGGAGCAGTTTGGATGTTATACTCTTCTCTCTGTCTATCTTCTCTCTCTATCCTCTCTCTTCTCTCTCTCTTCTCTCCTCTCTCTCTCTCTCTCTCTCTCTCTCTCTCTCTCTCTCTCTCTCTCTCTCTCTCTCTCTCTTTCCATCTCTATCTGCCCGTGTATGCTAAACGCGCGTGTGTGTATATGTGATTGAGTGACTGAGTGATGTGTGTGTGTGTGTGTGTGTGTGTGTGTGTGTGTGTGTGTGTGTGTGTGTGTGGTGTGTGTGTGTGTTGTGTGTTGAGAGAGAGAGAGAGAGAGAGAGAGAGCATGTTCTTCGCAAGACATGCACCAGAATCAGTCTTGCAATGGGCACTATAGAGCACGTTGAAGACCACGTTCCCCCAGTCAACCTTCTGCTCGCTGCATGAATGTTGAAAATTAAACATAAAGCTCGACTTCCTGTCATGCAGTACTTTATATGGGGTTAGCCTTTGATAGTAAATATTGATATCTGAACTTTTATTATTATTATTATTAAATTATCATTTTTCTTCTTTCTTTTTTTCTTTTTTCTTTTTGATAAGTCAAATGTTTGTCGTTTTGCAAATTTATAAAGATGCCTTCATTAGTGTAGTTATAGCTTGACATTGTCTATTAGCGTTGTTGATTATATATATATTCTACATTATTAGTATTGGCTTCAGTATCATCGTAGTTGATTGTGTTTTTCTTGTTCTTATTGTTGTCTTGTTATTCTTGTCACCATCGGGGTGTTGTTGCCAACCCGCTCTCCTGGGACTTAGCATCATATGCATAAATTCTAATCTTCGCTGTCTCAATTAATCATGGATAGAAAGCTCCATTAGAATCTTCTCTATTTTTTCTCTCTTTCCCCTTTACTCCTCTTATCTCCTCTCCAATAACTCCTCTCTTCCTCTATATTCTCCCGTTCTACATCGTCAGATCTCCTGGTCTCTCTCTATCTCGTAAATCTTCCTTGTATCCAGTTCAGCTTCCTCTTCCTCATCCATCATCGATTCAATGCCACCTCTTCTCCAGTCTGTCCGTGCTTCAGAGCCCGCTCTCCGTCGCTCTCTCTCATCAAGTCATATCTTCCTCTTCAGTCAGTCCTCTCCTCAATCATCTCGTACTCTCTATCTCGTCTCGTCATTAGATCTCGTCTTCTCTCCTCGCACATTCCAGTCCGTCTGATCCTCATCCTCCTCTCTCTCCCCTCTAAATCTCTCATCTCATCATCTCACATCAGAGTTCTTCAATTCTCGCCGCGGTCTTTCATGTCGTCTCGTTCTCGCTCTCTTCTCTAATCATCATCTCTCGTCTCTTCCTCCCATCCATGAATCCTCTTCAAGAGTCCCCCTCAAATACGTCGAATCTCTGGACACCTCACCTCCCTGTAAAGACCCTCTCCCATCCCCGCTCTCAAATTTCTTGCCCCGGTCATTTCTCCTCTCATAGGGCCTAGATTCAGTCTGAAGGGCTCCTTCTCTCCGTTTCTAATCTTCTTTCCTCGAACCCTCCATCATTGCCTCTCTCCATCTCTCGTCTTCTCTCTCTCACCGATCTCTCTCTTCCCTCCCTCCCGTCTGCTCTACACCGCCCCACGCAATCATATCCCTCTCGATCTATAATCATATCCTTCTCCCGTTCTCCATCTCTTTTCTTCTTCGTTCTCTCTCTTCGTCTTCCGTCTCCTCTCATCTCTCTCTCTCTCTCATATCTCGTCGTCTCTTCTTTCTCTTCTCCCTATCTTTCTTCTCTCTCTCCTTCATCTCTCTCTCTCTTCTTCTCGTCTCTCCGTCAGCTCCTCTCGTTCCTCCATCTCTCATTCTCCGGATCTCTCCCAGCAACCGCAGCTCTCTCATCCATCCTGCAGACTCACCTCGCTTATCTCTCTCTTCTCTATCTCGAATCTCTCTCGGGATCTCCTCTTCTCTTCTCTCTCTCATTACTCTCTCTCCTCTTCGTCGTCTCATCTCTCTCATTCATCTCTTATCGTGTCACCAATCTCAGCGTCAGAAGTCCGTCATGCTCTCGATCTCCCCGCGTCTCTCTTCGCACTCTTCTCTCTTTCTCTCTCGTCCCCTCCCTCCCTCTTCTCACTCGTCATCTCTGATCTTCTTCTCTCTTCTCCATCTCATCCTCTCCTCTCTCTCTAGTGGCTCCTCGTCATCCTCTTCTCTCTCTCCGTCCTCCCTCCCTCG
>NW_020870262.1:284702-287202 GCF_003789085.1 Penaeus vannamei | reverse complement strand
CGATATATTTTTTTATAAACACATAATCTTATCTTTGTGAATTTTTCATTATATTTAAGACAAACACATTGCTCTCCTTTGCTCTATAATTCCCCCAAGTGTCTTGCGTAATCCTACAAGTGGCGTAAGGATTGACAAGATTTCTGACGTCCCTTTGGCAAGTGTCCCCCGCCCCTTCACCTGAACCAGCCTTGTGGCGTAGGTTCTACCGAAAGAACCCGAGTATTTTCAGACCTAATTAGGCCATCTGACCATCCCACTGCAGTCACCTAATTGTTCAGAAGTAATATTTAATCAGCTTTGTTGACAACAAACATCGTTACATCACAGATTAAGGGTTAATAAGGTCACAGGTATGTTTTACACATAGGTACTCTTCCTAGAAATCCAGGGACAGATTTCGAAACTCCAAATCTATGCATGTTAGCTTCAAAACTTTTTACATATAAGCGTAAAAATAGAAGGAAATATGTTTTAATTGCTCTATTATTTGCATTTTCATTCATCAGCAGATTGATCAATCTATTTGAGTTTTAGAGTAAAAAGTACATTATCATCTTCCGTTTTATAATCAGTCCAGTAACTGACGAAGGTCGGTTTAAGGATCATCGAGATTTAAGGCGGAGTAAATTATTAGAAAAGCTCAGATACAGCTGCGCAACAAGCAATTTTGAATTTTAAATAATATGATCCCAATTTGTAAGCTTCATTTTAAAGTGTTTAGTCAATATATATACTGTTGACTTTATTGTTTTCATCTCCATACACTTACTTTATATATTAAGTAATGTATCTAATTAATATATGCACTGTACAGCTTATCTTTTATTTGCATTGTGCAATACAGTGTATTTCTTACACTGTTCATATTACAGTGTGTCAGTTGTGGAAAATATGCATGACATGTATTTTTACGTGAAAATGTGCCCAGTATTTCACTGTTATCCTTCTGTTTCTTAGTGTCGAAAGCTTTTTCTTTCTTTCTTTCTTTTTTCTTTTTTTTTTTTTACTTTATTCAACAAAGTTTTCTCGTCAGATGAGTGGACAAAACATAGTTCGGATCATTAAACAAAATTGAAGAAATAACTTTTCAGTTTCAGTCTTATAAATAGGCATATAGATGTTTAAGAATTTCGCATTATTTTGTGTCATATTTTCCGTAGAAGGGAAATTTACCCCTTAAAAAAATAATAATAAATAAATAAATCATGGTCTCAATTTAACACGTTATCTAACCACATATGTTTTGAGATTCCGTTTCTCTGTTTTAGTAGCAACTGAACCAAAGGCAGGCAATAGTCTGAAAGTTGATTATAAATGAGTAGTTTTACAAATAGGTCCAATGAATATACTGTTGGTAATATCAGTGGGAAGTGCTGTTTCAAGGCATCACTAACAATGCGTTCATTTTTTTTTTTTTTTATTGTAATGTCTTTATTATAAGAACGCAACCCTCCCCCCAAAAAAAAAAAAAAAAATCCGTAACACAAGGGGTAAAGGAGTAAATGTCGATAGGCTGAGTCAAGAAAAGAAAAAAAAATCCTGACTACTTTAGAACCAATTTGATCTTTCCGCGTCACAAGACGCGTGGTCAGAGACAGGTTCCCTTGACCCTTGGCCTATATAACCTTGCTCAGGTAACCAAGGATCATAACCACTTGACTTACCTTATCCAGAAATCATTTCGGTCTCTCCACTCAGTGAACAGAAAATGAACACCGTTTATGACAGAGCAATGGCCGCCGCCATGGCACAGGCACTCGCCGCCAACTCCAACATGGCCTCCGACAAGGCACAGATGCGCCTCTACCTCGACACACTCAAGGCCATGGTGCCTCAGTGTCCCAAGAACCGCAAGGTGTCCAGACAGGAGCTCATCGAGCACGTCATCGACTACATCAGCGACCTTCAGGACACCCTTCAGTCCGACTCGGACTCCGACAGTCGTCCAGGGAGTCCTATGGACGCCATCGCCTTCAGCGACTCCTTCAACCAGCAACCACAATATGGCGGTTATGGCCTTCAACCCGACCAGTACTCGCTCGCCAACCAAGGTTTCTACTCCAGCGACAAAGACAATGTTCTTCATCAACCTCAACTCGGAAGCACTTTCCCCCATGGATGCTACTCCATCAACTCTGCTTCTAGTAATTTCGTCAGTGCCGGCAATTCTTACAGTTGCTACAGTGCAGACTACAGCAGTGGATACAGCGCAGACTACAACAGCGGATACAGCGCAGAATACAGCAGCGGATACAGCAGTGACGGCAGTAACTGTAGCGCATACAGCACCTGATCGTACTGAAATGAGTGCATCAAACAAAACTGTAAATATTGTATAGAGAAAAAACGTAACTAATAAATATGTTTTATATATATCACAAGAATTGTTAACGCCCTGCCATGAGTTCCTTCACTCGTGTTAATATCTGGGAGGAAACATCTTATTTAAGCATTTTTTTTTTTTTTTTGGGGGGGGGTGTAATGCATTTATCTTTAT
>NW_020870262.1:277202-282202 GCF_003789085.1 Penaeus vannamei | reverse complement strand
GACATTGTAAACTGCTTTGAGTATCCGGCCCCTGATCCTCTTCATACACTAGTAATCACGTTGTTGCTTGTAATACAGCTTGTAAATTAATAAATAAAAGCATAATTAAATAAATAAAATAGGAAATTTATCAAATCATCATCTGTTTTTTTTTTTTTTTTTCTTACTCAGAGATCAAGGGGCGGGACTTCTTGTTACCTCAGAGACTCCTTACTCTGACCTTTTGTAGTAAAATGAGTCACAGAGGTAATTAATGGCTAAATAAGGGCAGTGCGATCGTCAAGCTTAATATATAAAATCAATATTTAAAAAAACATATTATAGCCCCAAAAACAATCACGATGCTATTCAAACATTGGCTATTATTTCTTATTTATTTATTTTTCCTTTCATCCTAATTCATCAGAATTAATAGGTCAGTCGAGGTCAAGAGGCGTGACACTGACTCACAGAGGTCAAATAACCTGTTGGTACTGACACTGACCATACGCCATTACGTCAGGCACTGGGGTCATCACCTCCAAAGGAATAACACGCAATATACCCATGATAGCTCCCAATAAATAGCAAAATGAACTAACTTATTGCGATTAAAAAAAAAAAAAACTTATTTTTAAACAGTTCAATTTGTTAATGCCTGTAAAGTGATAATGACATACAGAAATGAACCGAATATAAGATAACGTCTGGATATCTAGTTTATATAACAAATTTCTAGTTTGATCATTCATTATAGTTAATTTTCATGTTATCCCTTTGGGTGTTAAGGTTAATGCCTCGTAAGAACTTTAAACTGAGACCATGACCTTTGGAGGTCAAGATAGGTCAAGTAGGTTTGTTTACATTTTTAGACCCTATGTTTACTTAAATATATAAGTTGGCAGCTATTAAAATTGTTATGAACCTTGAATTATTATACCTTTTTATTATAGATTTATAGAAATGAAAGTCCAGTTAAAATCGAAAAATAATGATCTTAAGCATCGCCCTTATATGACCCATTTATTCACCTGACACCCAGTACAGACACCCAATTACTCAGAAGCAATATTTGTTCACTTTTGTTGATGAAATTTACAGCAGTGTTCACTCAGGTCATGCTTTAGACGATGACATAGTGTATTACTGTGAAATAATATATTTATAACTATAATGTACTTATATTTGTAGATATCCATACAAGTACAATGTGACTACATGCATAGTAGTAAATGAATGTATATATATATATATATATATATATATATATATATATATATATATATATATATATATATATATATATATATACAAAATATTTTCACATTGCAGAAAAATATCAAACTAATCTGTTTTCTATGCCCTTTCTTTCTTTCTTTTCGTCGTCTTTTTTTAATCTATATCCTCAGAACTACCGACTTACATGAGGTCAAGGACTTGCAGGGTCAAAGAGCCTGTCGTTCGCTACTCTGACCTTCTGAGGGCACTTAAGTTACTAGAGAAATTAAAGGTCAAAGAAGGACAATGCACTTGTCAAGTTGAACACACAAGAGTACCAAATGACAAAAGGAACCACAATGGCAGTCACAAAAGTACAGTGGATGACGTGACAGTTTGGGTCATTTGTTTGAATTACGATTATTAGTAGAGCAGTGATTAGATTAGATTTGTATATGCATTTAGATTTTTAAGTGTAACATGCTGCATTATCTGAAGATATAAAAAAAATCATTTTTCTTCTCCAGTGCTGTTCCTCTTCTGATTTGTAAAGTTTATTCTACATCATTACATTTTCAAAGACTGAAGAGTTCACGCGGAACCTATTACAAAGGGTAAAACCGCCGACACTGGTCTTCTGTCATCACGTCAGGCATTGGGGTAATTAACCCTCACTAGAACAGCAAACAGTCTGCTCTTAGAACGAGAAAAAATAATGTATCTATATATTATACATACATATATATATATATATATATATATATATATATATATATATATATATATATATATATATATATATATATATATATATATATATATATATATATATATATATATATATATATATATCTATACTAAAAAGTTTTTTTCATTGTGCCTTTTCACCCATTCAACTTTATGTCGTAAAGATGTTTGGTGTAAAAAAAAAATAAAATAAAATAACCAAAGTGACTATTATATGTATTGAAATGAGTTGTTCGGGCAAGACAACTTTACTTAGAATACTTCCACTTGTAAACCAAATAATATAGATACGTCTAATCTAAGCTGATGTTTTTTTTTTTCTTTTCCTTTTTTTAGTGCCACTTTTCATTCGTTTCCTTTTGGCCAAGTGTTAAGCTGTACTCGACAGGAACGAGTAATATTTTTCAAATATATTTCTTTACAGCTTCATCACTGACAACCAATTTTCATCCTTTCAGGCATTCTGAAGTCAAGAAGTATTACAGCTAAACAAACAAAAGGGAATGTTCTAGTTTTAATACACACTAGTAGCCCAGTAACCAACTTTAACATGTTTCATAGCTAAACTATCCGATCAAATTTGCTACTTATCTTGATTTTTTTTTCTTTTTCTTTTCTTTGTTATTTGGACTATTTTCCTGCAAAAATATAACTGACCGAAGCAGCTGGAAATATATTTATGCCGCCGAAACTGGGGTAATCGTGGCACGGAAATATATATATATATACATATTTTTCCTCTCGGTGTACTTCCAGCTTTCTCTATTATATTTTTATTTTTAAAGACTGACTTTTAACATTTTCTTTACATACATTTTATATGTTTTCTCTTCCATTAAAACACGTTTTTTTTTTTTTTTAGTTTAAATAAAGAATGACCAGAATCCAATAAATTGACTGACTTCCTGCCAAGTCCCAAATTTCCAATTAATTTTTTTCCTAGTTTTGGTTTGTTCCAGAAGCGGACTTGAAAATCGGAAGGATTGTTATTGATACTACAATATTGAAGTTAATTGGCCTTCTTAACACTAGTCTGTCCCTCCCGCGTGTTGAGTTACTTTGTTGTTAACAAATGGGCTACACACATCATAGTTAATAGAAGGTAAAGGGTGTATCATTATCTCATTATTATTGGCGTCATTTCGCCTTTTTCTTGGTGGACAAGGTTGGTGAGTGAAGTGAGCACAACCAGAATAAAAAATGAGGAATTTACTCTTCTGGTAACATTTTCAAGCTACTACTAGACTTATAAAGGTATATTTTGGGGGAGAAAAGAGATTTGGGGAGGGCAAGTGACCCTCGAATACCGCCCTTGCTCATTATTGCATCCTGCGCCGCTTTGTATCAATTACCAGTTTTGTTTGCAGAGATTTTTTATCAAATAATTTCATCATCGTTTTCCAATAAAATTGAATTTTGTATGTTTTTGTATGTGTGCCACGTGTTATTCAACTTTTTTGGCTAAGCTTCAGAAGCAAGTGTTTCGATATCAAAGATACAGAATTTCAAGGTCTAGATTTTACAGGGTATGTGTGTATATCTGCGTGCTTGTGGCTGTTCAAGTCTTTTAACTTATACTTTGATGTGTCAAAAAGGCAAAACAGGTAAAATGCCAAAATATAACAAAAATATTTATTCTTATAATGTGCAATTATGTACAATATTTACAGTTCTTAGATTTTTTCTACTGCATACTGTACAGATGAGAACTGTATCCAGGCGAATTACTGCTATCACTATAGCTGTTACCGTAGTTGAAGTTAGAACCATTATTAAAACCGCTGCTGTGGTACCCGAAGGCGTCGTTGCTGGAGGTGCTGAAGCCGTTCTGATAAACCGCACCGTACTGAGGCTGTTGGAATTCGTTGGCCTTCGCGTCCGGGCGGTAGGGCTCGGGGTGGGCGGAGTACTGGGCTGGCGGGAGGCCGTATCCGCCGTACTGAGGCTGCTGGTCGAAGGAGTCGCTGAAGCTGACGTCGTCCATGGGACTTCCGGGAGGGCTGTCGGAGTCCGAGTCGGACTGGAGGGTGTCCTGCAGGTCGCTGATGTAGTCGATGACGTGCTCGATGAGCTCCTGTCTGGACACGTTGCGGTTCTTGGGACACTGAGGCACCATGGCCTTGAGTCTGTCGAGGTAGAGGTGCATCTGCGTCTTGTCGGAGCCCACGCTGGACTTCGCGGAGAGGGCAGCTGCCATGGCGGCCATGGCTCCGTTGTTGAGGCAGTTCATCTTGCTCAGGTAATGCGATACCGAGAGGTGTGCTGGTGAAAGGTACGAGTGAGAGATGTGCTCGGATGACCACACGAGCAGACTTTATACCTACCTGTGTCCATGACTGCCCCGCCTCCTTGTGACGTTGCTACCTGTGATTGGAGAGCTCGCCGACAGAATTGCTAATTATTTTTTCTTTTTTTTTTATTTACCTTTTCATACATCTCTATCGCGTTTTCAAAAGAAGTTAACGTTACTAAAATCACATTCAAAAGTTCTAAACTTATGACTGCACGTTTCTGTTTTGATTTTATGTTTTCTCCATAAACCATGAACACAGATGAAAATAGCAAGAGGAAAAAGCTAAATATAATAAGCTGAAATGATAGTTTAAATTTATTTCATCTTTTCATTTGCATTCTCTGACGTTTCAAATGATGGAATAACGTAATTAGCTTCATAATTATTTTTATTACAATTATTATTCTTATGATCATAAGCACTGTCATTGCAATCATCATTATGACCATTACTATCATCTTTATCATTATAACTATAATAATGATTAGCATTAGCTTTGTCATTATGATAATCATTATCATCATAATTATCATTAATGTTAACATTCTCATTATAACTATCATTATCATTATTATCACATTTATTATAACTATCATTATCATTATTATCACATTTATTATAACTATCACTATCATCATTACCTTTATCGCTGTCATTACTATCATTACCACTGTCGTTATAATCAATATCACTATCCTTATTATATATATTATCACCACTATCATTACCCAAGCTGACGATTTGCTGTGCGAAAGGGATCAAA
>NW_020870262.1:243323-257104 GCF_003789085.1 Penaeus vannamei | reverse complement strand
AATATATTTTACTAAAATATATAAAATTTAACTAAATTATATATTTATTAAATTTATATATTTAGTCCCTGATGCACAAAGGGCCGGATGTGGCCCGCATGCTGTAGGTTGGCCAGGTCTGGACTAGAAGAAAAAAAAAATAAAACAAAAAGCTAAAATGAAAACTAAACTAAACTAAACTGAATGAAACTAAACTAAAACAAAAAAAATTCACACAAAAACAAAACAAAATAAAAAGACAGAACTTACTTGTACGTGATCTGTATCGTATTGCAATCCGAGTGTCCAGGGAGAGATCGCTGCACTATTATAACCGACATCTTACCATCCGGCTGATTTCCCAACTTCTCTCCATGCAGCGTCTTGCAATTGGGACACTCCAAGAAATGGGGTGATGATTTTGCCATCTCTCTGATACAAGCTTGGTGGAACAAGTGGCCGCATAAAATCAGGCTTACAACTCTGTATCTCATTGCACCTGCAAGAAATGTTCACTATTAAAAGCCGAGACTAATGTATTTTTTGTGCCAATGTCCCAATATACTACTGTGCTATCAGTTTGTAATTTGATTTTTGTATTAATAAAATTAAATGAATTATAAACACATCAGATATTTCAATACCATGCGTTACACATAAACCAACATTTGAAATAATTCTGAAATACAATTCCAAAATGCAAATAATTTGAGGAGAATCAGGAAAAGATATTTCTTCGGGGATTGATGCAGTGTTTTATCTCACTTTAAAAATTCCTGCATTTGATGTAAAAGTGTGGAGGCTATACTAATACGGTAAATATCCTCAAGGCAGTAAAAGACCTTACAGACCACAGCATGTCTTAATAACTAAATAGTTAACTTTAATCTTACTACACACACTAAGTTAACGTACAAAACTAAGATGAAAGAATTTCCGGGTTTCCTGAGATAAAATGGATTCTAAGGATGTATCCTGTTACCATATCTTACCTCCTAAGTGCATTCCATTACCAGCACCTTCATTTTCATCATCAGAATAACCAGAGGATTCTTGCAAGCTCCACATGCAGATGGAGCACGTCTCATCAGGAGGCAAGTCTACTGCTTGTGTATACTGAACCAATAACTGAAATATAAAAAGTTTGGCTTCACTTCTAAGGCACAGCATCATACACTAAACGTTTTCATATATTTACGTTAGTGTGGGGTGTAGCATGCAGCAGGGAGGAGGAAGTGAGGAGGGAGAAGAGGAGGTGAAGGAGGGAGAGAGGAGGAGGTGGAGGAGGGAGAAGAGGAGGAGGTGGAGGAGGGAGAAGAGGAGGAGGTGGAGGAGGGAGAAGAGGAGGAGGTGGAGGAGGAGGAGGGAGGAGGTGGAGGAGGATGTGGGGGAGGCGAAGGAGGTTGAGATTGAAGAGAAGAAATTAGTGGAATTGACAAAAGAAGAGAAAGAGAAAAGGAAAAAACAAGAAAAGCCACAATAACAGGAAATGTCAGGAAGTTCCTCAACCTTTAAAAGTTCTAGAATGTCTACTGACACTCTAGATCATCTATATATTCTGCAGGCCTGTTATAAGAAACAAACCTCAGAGCTACTGGTATGAACTCTAGTGCATCAATGACCTTTCAATAAACAATTTTCTTTTAAAATAGAAAAATAAACATTAGTAACCTAACATCAATGTAGGGGTTAAATGAGCAAGCATAAAAGCATATCCTTAAGTATGTCAGAACATCCCATAAATGCATGCATGGGTGCATGTGTGCATGAGTGCTTGCTTGCTTGTGTGCGTACATACCTGCATGCATGCGTGTGAGTGCGTGCGTGTACAACAAACTAAAATACAGTATATACCAGTATTAGTATCATTTTCACATACGTCTGTTTTATTACATGTACCATACTCCATCACCTATGGCAGACTACAAGAAAGCAAATCTTGCAAAACATTAATCTGTTAATGCATTGGGCACTTCATACAACCATCAAAAAAATTCCATTTCTCATGAAACAAAACAACAGGAATGAAAACAGTATCAATTATGTACAAAAGAGCTGGAATAGCAATAGATATATAGGAAGTACATTTTCATAGGGTGTGAGTGAGGGGGGGTGAGAAAAAGTGTGTGTGAGTGTGTGTGTGTGTGTGTGTGTGTGTGTGTGTGTGTGTGTGTGTGTGTGTGTGTGTGTGTGTGTGTGTGTGTGTGTGTGTGTGTGTGTGTGTGTGTGTGTGTGTGTGTGTGTGTGTGTGTGTGTGTGTGTGTGTGTGTGTGTGTGTGTGTGTGTGTGTGTGTGTGTGTGTGTGTGTGTGTGTGTGTGTGTGTGTGTGTGTGTGTGTGTGTGTGTGTGTGTGTGTGTGTGTGTGTGTGTGTGTGTGTGTGTGTGTGTGTGTGTGTGTGTGTGTGTGTGTGTGTGTGTGTGTGTGTGTGTTTTGTATGTGTGTGCATGCATGTGCATATGTGAGTGTGGGTGGGTGGAACAAGAAAACACACGAGTATGCTGAAGGCCTTTTCACTGTAATACTTCTTTAAAGTATGCCCTGAAGAAGCAACACAGCAAAAAAAAAAGGACTTTGGCATACTCATGTGTTTTCTTGTTCTTTCCTTAATGTTTTATCAATGTCTGTTTGTGTGTCAATGTATGTGTATGATGTAAATGTGTGACTATATCAATGTGTCTCTGTTAATGTTTATCAAAGTGTGTCTGTATTACAATGTGTCAAGTTGATCACATATTCCATTTTCATTTCATATTACATTATTCTTCCCTATATGGTAAAATACAAGTGTGATTTCACCTTTCACAAAATCACAAAACACAAGAAAGAAGATTGTAATAACTGTTATGCTAAAAAGAGAACTTTTGCCCTAGTCTAAGTCACATCTTTGTTTCATGAACAATAATGACCATTAACTCACAACATACAATCTTGTTTTCCTATCCCAAGAGCTGCATGAAAACCTGACAAATACATATCATTGTAGCTGTCCTGTCCCTAAATTTGGTTAAATTAATAAAAAAAATAATAACAATGATAATTCTCTACATAAAACAAATCTCATCCATTTTTATGTCAAAGACAGAAACACAGTATAAGACAACATATAAAAACACAAAACCACATTAGAATAAACAGTGGTCCCATATTCACATGGAGGACCTGCGGTGATTTCATGAGATTTCTTTTTCTTTTGTCATTATCACTGTCTTATTTATCAAAGTGCATTTTTTTATGCTGTAAAATACTGTATTTACTCTTATCAAAGTTATTAAGTCTGAAAGAGGAGCAGAACACTAACATTACATTCATGAAATATTTTACAATATGTAGAGCAGAGATTAGATTTGTTCTAATCTTTATGAAGACTTTTCTAAGTTTCATGTACCTTAGAGGGAAAAAGAATGATACAATAATTAAATCTATACATTTCCAAATTTGCACTACTTACTGACATATCCCATTTATAAACAATAGACAATCCAGCATGGAAATAGAAATGAATCTCTTTGAAATGCATTACCATGACCCGTAGCATGAAAGTTCACCATAAACCTGTGCCAATTTATGAAGTTGATCAAACTTAAAGTGTGACGGTGAATGCAAAGGTGTGTGTGTAGCTCTGTATGTGTATATGTATGTAGGTGTAGGCATATGTATGTGTATGTAGGTGGAGGCATGTATGTATGTAGGTATGTGTAGGTGCCTGTAGGTGCCTGTAGGTGCCTGTAGGTGCCTGTAGGTGCCTGTAGGTGCCTGTAGGTGCCTGTAGGTGCTTGTAGGTGCCTGTAGGTGTATGTAGGTGCCTGTAGATGCCTGTTGGTGTTTCTGTGTCTGTATATGTGATTTGTGTGTCTGTGTGTCTTTCTGCTTGTAGATTGCCTTCTAAACAATATGACTAAAGGAGTGTACCTTTGTCTTTTAATGCTAACCATTTGAAGTATAAGTTTCTTATTGTATTGTAACATGAAGCACATGTATACAGCTCAAGACCAGAAACATGTCATTTTCTTATTTACAAAGAAATGAAGTAGAGTAACAGGAAAAAGAACAACATAATAAACAATAATATCATATAGTCATAATGGTCTGGAGCCAATCGGGCCAACAGTCAAGACAGCAGAAGCCAGTTTCTTTGCAACTAAACTGCACAAACTTGTTCGGATTCTGTACAGTCATTTAGAAGATTTAAGCAAGATTATTGTACATACAAAGTAACTAAATTATTCATACCCCTTTCAGTCCTTTCACCAAGACAAATTAGCAATTATACTCTACTCTCTCTACAAAAGTAACACAATATTGCACTACAAAATTTCATACTTAAAAATTAATTTCCATATTTTTTGTTTCATCTATATACCAAATTGCACTGCTCATGGCACAGATATCAGTTCTAAAACCACTGTCAATACATCTAGTGGTACTGGCATATAAAGAGTAAAGAAAGAGAATTGAGAAACCATTAGCTGTTCCAATATATGGTGGTAGTATGAATGTATATATGTATGTATGTACGTATATACGTATGTATGTATATATGTATGTATGTATATATGTATGTATGTACATACGTATGTATGTAAGTACACATATATGTATACATATATGTATGTATATATGTATATATATATATATATATATATATATATATATATATATATATATATATATATATATATATATATATATATATATATATATATATATATATATATATATATATATATATATATATATATATATATATATATATATATATATTATATATATATATATATATATATATATATATATATATATATATATATATATATATATATATATATATATATATATATATATATATATATATGTATATATATATATATATATATATATATGTATATATATATATATGTATATATATATATTATATATATATATATATATATTATATATATATATGTATATATATATATATATATATATATATATATATATATATATATATATATATATATATATATATATATATGTATATATATATATATATATATGTATATATATATATATATATATATATATATATATATATATATATATATATATATATATATGTATATATATATATATATATATATATATATATATATATATATATATATATATATATATATATATATATATATATATATATATATATATATATATATATATATATATATATATATATATATATATATATATATATATATATATATATATATATATATATTATATATATATATATATATATATATATATATATATATATATATATATATATATATATATATATATGTATATATATATATATATATATATATATATATATATATATATATATATATATATATGAACAAATGAATGATATGTATGCACATATACATGCATTTATGTATTACGTAAATAATTATATGTATGAAGATGAGCATGTATGTATGCATGTGCACTGCATATACATATGTAATATTGTATATATAGATGTATGTGTGTGTGTGTGTGTGTGTGTGTGTGTGTGTGTGTGTGTGTGTGTGTGTGTGTGTGTGTGTGTGTGTGTGTGTGTGTGTGTGTGTGTGTGTGTGTGTGTGCGTGTGTGTGTGTGTGTGCGTGTGTGCGTGTGCGCGTGTGCGTGTGCGCGTGTGTGTGTGTGTGTTGTGTGTGTGTGTGTGTGTGTGTGTGTGTGTGTGTGTGTGTGTGTGTGTGTGTGTGTGTGTGTGTGTGTGTGTGTGTGTGTGTGTGCAAACATACATAAATACACACACCTATGATTTTTTCAGATATTTGCAACAGAAAGAAGACATTCAAAATCCAATGTTAGTGAGATCAATCCTGAGAACATTGCATCAGAAGCTAAGTTATACCCGATCCTCTGCAGCAATTGGAGCTCTGGACCCATACTGAGCTTTCTGATGGCTATGCCGACGTTGGGTATGATTGGCATAGATGGGAATGTCCTGGCAATTTTCTACGTCATCAACATCCTCCATTCGAGGGTGACCCGGAGTGGCTCGTTCTCCAGTTCGCTTCCGCTTCACACCATTTTGTTGCAGGTTCAAATCTGAACCATTCTTAGCTGCTGCAATGGGCATGAATTGGCAATGTTGCTGAGATGGAACCTGTAAAAGAAAAGAAATTCATTTGATAGCACAATATGAACTGAATTTTCTGGTGTCTACATATTTGCAATGTTTAGCCATATGATCTGAATTTTCTTGTGAGCATGTATTTGCAATGTTTAACCAGGACATTTACTTCAAACAGCATTAGTACTGTGCTATGAAAATAACAATGAAAAAAAAGGAGAGAAAGAGAACAACAGACAGTCACCAAAGCGTGAAAAAAATTTTTTAACACTTCTCTTCATATTCACTTCCTACCTCCAACTTCATCTTCATCAGAATCTCTACAGCTCCACCATCTTTATTTCTCGACTGTAAATCAATCTTCACTGTATCTCCACCTCTACTTCATCTCTAAAACTTTCTCTCTTGTAACATAATTTTACCATACATCCAGCTTAATCTCTACCTTCATCTCTTTTTCCATCTATAATGTATCTTGCTATTCCATCTCTATTTCCATCTTTACTGTATATCCATCTCAATCTCTATCTTTATCTCTGTCCCTTTTTAAACTTTACCTCCATCTCCATCCCTATTTCTATTTGTATTGTGTCTCCATCTCCATCTCTATCTATACTGTACTTTCATCTATATTGTACCTTTATCTCTATATCCATCTCCTCACACTCTGTAGTATTTATATCTCCATCCCTATAACATCTCTATCTCTATCTTGACAGCAATCTCTTGTAACTCCTTTTTCTACTTTACATCCATCTCTACTGCATGTCTACATTCATCTCCATATGTATCTCTACTTCTATATCAACTCCATGTCTTTCACCATCATCATCTCAACTGCATATGCATCTTTATTATACACTCCATATCCATCTCTGTTGCATATCTATCTCCACTGTATATCCATCTCCATCTGTATCTTATCTCAACCTCCTCAACCTTAACACTTGCATGGATCCTAATGCCTTATTTGACCTCTAGACTACAGTCATCATACAATGAAAGTTTTTCTGTAAGAAAAAAAAAATTATAACATTCTTGTCTTCCATAACAGATTAATACAATAACAAAATTCTGTAAAAGATAAGCAGAAAATGCTGGGAAAGTACCATTGAAATAACAATGTGAAGAAAAGACAATACAAATGCCATGTGCATATCTTACCAAATGCCATGTGCATATCTTACCAAATGCCATGTGCATATCTTATCTAACCCCCTAACAATATTAATCCCCAGAGCACTAACTGCCTACAACAAAGTTCAACTGAAGACGATACCTGGCTGTGTGACATCTGGCGTTGATGATGCACATGATGAGAATGTATGGGTGAGGTTGAATGCAACAGCGCAGGCGATATTTGTCCAGCTCCACCCCTCATTACCTCACAGACTTCTTTATCTTCATCAAAGACATCATCATCCATGTTCTCTTCAGCTCCATCAACTTGTATAAGGTCCTGTACAAATCTGCAAATACATTCATGTGTATAGTGCACAAAGAGTTAGATATACATGTATACATATCAAAATTTGTTAATTACAAATTCATGTGATCTAATCAATACTCAAGCCTTTAATTCTGTTTATTGATGGGTGCATGCATGAGTGTGAGTGAGAGTGTAAGCGTAAGTGTAAGTGTAAGTGTGAGTTAAAGTGTAAGTGTGAGTTGAAGTGTAAGTGTAAGTGTAAGTGTAAGTGTAAGTGTAAGTGTAAGTGTAAGCGTAAGCGTAAGCGTAAGCGTAAGTGTAAGTGGAGTGGAGTGGAGTGGGAGTGGGAGTGGGAGTGGGAGTGGGAGTGGAGTGGAGTGGGAGTGGAGTGGGAGTGGGAGTGGAGGGAGTGGATGATGGATGTGGAAATGGATTTGGATGTGGATATAGACATGGACATGAATGAAAATATAGGTGTGGATGTGAACTCATATGGGAAAATTACGAGAAATGTGCAATAATATCTTTTTCATATGTAAAGTTACAATGTTATTTGCAGTTCACGGAACAAAGTTTACTTCACCCCACAAAGATTTCTCCTCCAAACAAATGCAGTGATGATAGTTGGAACACAAAATACATTAAACTAAAGAAATTTGCTACCAAACCATAACTAAATTATTGAACATTCAAATACCAACAATCACCAAATAACATTATGGAAAGACTTAATTTCAACTATTTTTTAAAATGTCTGCAATCTATAGTATAGTTTCTAAAAGTTCAATTTCATCAAGCAATTTACTAGCAAGTATCTTACTTCCAAATCTTAGGGCTATCTTGTGGTAGACCATATATAAATTTATGGCCTTGGCATAACAACTTCTTTCATCCCTACTCATATCAAGTTCGATCCTTGACAACAGGAATATGCATGGTCCATTATGTTTTTTTTTTTTTTTTTTTTTTTTTTAAGTGATGCAAGCATTCATTTCTATCAATCTATCACTATTATAAAACTTACTTGCTTTCATCCTGATTATGGAACCTTGCCATATGACTGGAATCATCCTCCACATTACATGAATCTTGAGACAAATACGTAGATATGGTGTCTAAACTTGGACGCCTCCCACTTTGCATTGAGCTACAGTCAGAGTCTAGGGTGTGGCTAGAACCAAATCTTCCAACACCAGAATCGTTTCTGAAATTCATTAAAAAAATGTATATAATTTCCTATCAAACTGTGCAGATTTTCTAAAGACATCTGTGACTGACCACATTATAATAATAAAAAAATGCACTGGCATTCATATTTTCAGCATTCTGCAATTATTTAATTCTAATTGTTTCTTTTTTCTCAATGTATACTAACAATGGCTGATAAAGCATTATATCAACCCCTAAGATCTGGATGACATGACCATCACACTCAAGAAAGTCTAATGTTGGTATTTTGGGCCATGTGGTGGCAGTGAAACCTCTAGATCCAGTGGGTTAAGGGCGTAATACATGAAACTCTATCTTACCTTAATATCCTGGACATGTCAACCCAATCTTCCCTGTCGTCTGGATACTGCTGACAATGACGCTGTTGCATGGGTTGGTGATGGTGTTGCTGAAGGTGTTGTTTCTGGAGCTGATTCTGATGATGAAGGTGATGATGAGGGTGGTGCTGGTGCTGGTGTTCATGATGCTGCTGGTGCTGAGGGTGCTGCTTTTCATGTTGCTGGTGATAATGCTGATGCTGCACTGGCTTAGAATAAGGCACACTAGTTCGGGGTTTGGGCACAGGAGGGTTACTAGCCACAGGTGATGACAGTGTGGTGCGAGGCATTGGCTTTGGAGGACTGGCACAATTATTGCCATTCCATGCATTCATTCCACCGCGACCATTACTATGATCACTATTTGGACTCAATGAGCCACCTTTGGTAGTGCCATTTGGTCCACTGTTTCCACTATTTCCACGTCCAAACATCTAGTATAGCACATAAAGCAAGATGAAAAAATAAATAAAAGTAACATAAAACAAAAGTAATATAAAGCTAAAAACTAGGTACACACATAAAAAGCAAGCAAGCACATACACACCTGTAACTCAACACATATCTATAAGTATACAATACTTCAGATCAATAATAAGTTATGAAAATGGCAAAACTCCCAAACTAGAATGTAACAACAGGTTTGAAAATGACTGTTGTTTTTCTAGCACAGTTTAGCACTGAGAGACTTTTGACTTTCCCCAATAGTAGAGTACCTCACAACAATTAAGAAATCTTGTTTATCTCAGGCCTCCTTGCCACAAGATGTACAACCAAAATATCACATGTATAGAAAGTGATATTTCATGTTTGTGGAGTGTAGAGTGAGTGTAAAAAATTGTAGGTGTACAGTGTGCCTGTATTTTGTCGCCAGCTAGATGAAAGAGCATTCCAGATTAATCCACTGGTGCTGGTTATTGTTAATGTCAAGTGCATTTTAGTTCTATCAATATTGTTTACACAGAAATGGATTCACAAGTGTTTAGTCACCAAGGAATCGATTACTAGACCCATCTGGAAACACCCGTTTACCTCATTCCTCAATGTTAATATCATTATTGATAATATTATTATAGTTATAAGATTAACAACAATACTGATGGCATGAATACAAGCATTTCTTCCAATAATTTCAACCCCTTGAATGACAGCAAGTTGAAATCACCCAGCCCGCAGGCATTTTTACCGATGTTCACTTCAACAGCCCCTCAAGCCAAATTCTTTCATGACATGTTGGTCACATCACTTGGATTGAAGGGGTTAAAAGAAGATACGCTTAGTAACTGACTCTTATCAATAAGCACTCAAGTTTAAACAAAATCAATAAACTAAAAGCACAAAGAACTGGGTGTATATATATATAAATATATATATATACATATATATATATATATATATATATATATATATATATATATATATATATATTCCTTCCTGATATCCAAGGTTAAAGTGTAAAAGCTTATTGTATGAAAAGAAAGGATTTCAGGCTTTGTTCACTGAATAAGGTCAGTGTGAAAGCTCTTAACCTAAATATGGAAAGGCAGTAGCAAAAAGCCTTGCAATGGCATACATTGTGACTTGACAATGATCTACAAGCTTCTTGCCTAAGTTGCATACAAAATTTGTCTTCCAGCAAAGTGCTTCTCCTGGTTTCCCCAAAAGATTCAATTTTCATCATACAATTATACAATTACAATAAATAATCAGAGCTTTTAATCTCAGTATTACCAGATCTTAATGATGGTTCTAAATAAAAAAGAAGCACATGTCTTTTCATTTCAATTCTTACTCAGGCAACTGTCTAGTGTTAGTGTTATAATCATCAGGTATGACTGCCTTATTAGAGGTGTCCACTCTATGCATAGCATATTCATGAACCAGAGAAGACACAAATAAGAGAAAATCCTCTCAAGAATCTGTTCAAATTCCAACCACTCAAATCTGCTTCTGCAAAAATATGATCAGTGCTAGCAAAATATCTATACAAATGCCCTCTCACATAGGAAAAGAGCATTCTCCAACCATCAAATGTCTTGTCACCTGGTGTTAGTCTAGTTTTGGCTACTAACTAAAAAAAACAGAAGAACAAGAAAACAGAGCAGCACAATGCAAACTTAAGAACCAGCTCAGGTGTACCAGATCTGCTGATGAAGAACAGTAATCATCACAAAGAAAACATCTGTGATGAGCTCAGTGTCACACTTAATCTTAAACTAGCTATATGAACTCACTAGCCCATTTAATAAAAAACTTTCAGAACTTGAACGCCTGAGGCACGATAGCATTTAAGCATATCTATGCAAATGATAGGCAGGTTTAAGTACATTTCCACATCTCATGGGCAAGTTGAGTAGTCAGGAGAACACAAAATGAGAACACAGAATGAGGATGATTCAACTATGTAACAACCAAAATAAAACCAAGATGCAATGTAGATGCTCATACTATCAAGAATAAGAACAAAATGTGAGGCAAACAACTCAGATACCTGGACCAAATCATGAAGTGATGGGGAACAAGATACAACCACTAACTTGATAATTCCATGGTTAGAGCTACTAAAAAATACAACCACTAACTGCAGAACTTGATAGTTCCATGGCCAGAGCTACTAAAAATTCATATGGGATGCCTTGACAGCTGATACAAATGGGAATCATACTTAAAACTATATCCATTACTGAAAACACCTAAAAAGAGGAAGGCAAAGACTAAGACCAGTAACACTGTACTGGACACATTGACCTCTACATCAAGCATGGGTTACCAGAAGGGAGAACCATCCTTGCGCTTGTCTAAAATGTAGAAGGGACAATAAAGAAGAGAAAAGAAATTAATGCAGAAATAAAAATCATCACAGACGATAACAAAATAAAAATGAAACCCATAAATCTAGTCAACAGGGAATGCAAGAACAAAGAGCACAGTAAAACCACAAAAAAATGAGCAAATATTGCCCATCATCCACAGCCACTAAGAGAAATCTAAGCTTTCACATCTCACAGAAACAAAGCAGATGGTGAGGAAGGATTTAAGTGGTTGTCAACCAGGATTTTCTCTTAATTTTGGCATTCCTGGTTCTTGGATTTGTCGACCAGAGAGGAGAGTTGGTACCTTCTTTTCTATCAGCTTATAAAATGTATCTGCTTAAATTACCCATCTCTGATTTTCAATGACTTTTGGAGGCGCATTTCTCTACATACGTACTGAAAATACAAGGCATGAAGCAAAAAAGGAATTTTGTATATCTAAGGTATATCAGGTCAGTCCCCAGTGCCTTGTCCACACATTAGCAAAAGAAAATGGAATATTATTATCGAGCAAGAAACAGGGAGAAACTACTATCTAAACTGATTATACACTGAATATCATTGCAAGTATAGAACTTACACATGGCTTGACCACCATCAATGTATTGACCAGAACAGAATTGGAATGCTTCGTTCATTTTGATTATGAAAACCTGCAAGATTCAAAACTATTGTGTAATATATTTTGCAAACATCTGACAACTCTAGGTAAATGGTAACTGGTGTTTGTAATTTTCCTTGGTCTTTGTGTGAATGTTTTTATAGTGTTATCATAGTTATTAGAGTAAATAATATAAAAAATATAGAAGTGTTTGTATACGCTTTGCCTGCTTGGGGAAGTACACTGACAAGTTCATAGATATGAACATATCTACTATGTTGTATGCAGTAATTCCAATACACTTGACATCAGGCTGCTTGATAGCATTGTATTACGAAGTTCCTATTACCATGACTTACACAAAAGAGGAATATTTGTGTTTAGTGAATTAGAACTCACTGGCAGTTGACTTCCTATCCATAATTCTTACGCTTTCTGTCTTCTGCGTTTCTGTTCTAGCTTCCACACTGGCAATAAAGATGCACTGGCTGCACAATATTTCTGCTCTTTTATATATCTTACAGCTCAGCAAATACATATGCATAACTTTCTTGCCTATAACTCCAAAGTAACCAGCACAGCACACCTATCATTTCCAGGTTCACAAGTGGCAGACAAAGCATTTATAAACACAGAAAATATGACTGAAAAAAGATTTCCTGCTGTAATAAATTACTTCATGTGTACATCTAAAACATAATGATTACTCTGAAATAGCAATAGTTAGTACTTTTGCATACTGGTTTCAAATTAAAGAATAAACAAACCTTGTTCAAAAAATTACGTGGTTTCGCATCTGCTAAAGCGAAGTCATCATCTCCACGATTCCCTCTCATTCTTGGCCTATCAACTCCAGAACTTGTGCCAGGTCTAACTCTGCCACAGTTGTTACTTGCAGCATTGTTGGTACTAGAACTTGCTCCTGGAAATTATTTCATTACAGAAGTTTCACCTCTCTCCTTGACAAAACATTTAGGAAAAAGGAAATATTTTCATACTCTTCTCATGTAATTTACATTTACTGACTTATAGGTTACTCATAGTGTTTTACCTTGAACTTGGCGTGACTGCTGCGGAGGTTTCCCTACAGGATAAGATGCCTGCTGCACCCGCCTAATACTCCGGATAAAATTAGTACGGCTATTCATCTGAAAATAATTAAAACACTGAATATTGCAAATAACTAATGTCTTATGCTCACTCACCAATAATGAGCGGAAAAAATGCTGAGCACTGGACACAAATGATCTTGTGCTTTACAAAAAAATATATATATATATATATATATATATATTATATATATATAT
>NW_020870262.1:225823-233323 GCF_003789085.1 Penaeus vannamei | reverse complement strand
AATCATTTTTGAGCGAATAGGCGATTTTCCGTTAATGATCGTTTTTTAGGTTTGAAAGTTATTATTTAATGAAGTTGATAACATTGTGTTAAGTGTTCGCAAGATTGTTTACATCCGTGAGAGCAGGGCGCGCCTTTCGCCTTTCCTCTCCATTTTCGATATCATTACGGATCGTGTTTAATTTTTCTGTTTGGACATGCCTTTCTGAGGAATTTCTCATCGATAGTATTCGTCAGAATATTTGCCTCTGGGACATCAGAGATGACGGGTACACAAAAAAATAAATTATAAAGGAAGGCGTACAGTGATATCGTCGTTCGTTTTTAACCCGTGTGACTATGTGCCTCAGAGATAACAATTTATGAAAAATTGTTAAAGAATCTGACAGAAAAAGTGCTAGTGTGAATGCATTTTTTTCCTGACGAACCTGTAACTAAATAAAATATAGTAATTGTGGATTTTACATTTCAAATATTATTAAATTTCATGACACTAATTGCCTTTTTCCAACCTTACAATACCTTTCTAACATGGATACTTATTACGTTTTTCCATACTTTCACAGCCAACAATCAGTTATATGTAATACAACCCTGTACATTGTCGAACAGACTGGTTTCGCTTTCATATCTAGTGGCGCATGATGGGGGTCGCCTGAAAAAGGTTACCACTGATTTAGTTAGTCCTATTCTTTTTTTAATTGGAACTGTTGTAATGAAATACAGGCGAATGGCCAACTGGAATGTTTATGGTGGTTTCTTTGTACTAGAATATGGCCACGGAGATCACACAATATTGTTACCAAGGTCGTTCATAATTACCTACCCCCAAGAGTACACCCACAAATTCTCGAGTTGCATGTCTCTACAATTTCTTGATTTGCCTATCATTTACAAACAAAAGGTATTCAATACTTTTAAGGAACTCGAAGCTTGTCAGATCTGGTTTTACGATTCCTGGACTTGTGCAAGTCACCCTCACTAGCGAAACACACACACACATACACTCAATCAAATGCACACAAAAACAATCATTCAATCAATCAATCAATATCTCACACACACACACTAACTTTCACTGACAATAATTCTTCCAAAGATCATGGTGCTACATAAATGTACTGAAGATTAAACACTTTCCAATGTGTACATAGAATGCAAGAGGTATCAATTAAACAAAAAAAAACAAAATTTCATAAGTTTCTTTTCCCAAAAGCTTGATACAAATGTTAACAAAACATGCCCACATGGATATTAAGCTAAGCACTGATATTCTTTACAGAGCAGAAGTCAAATCTAGGACCTCCTCTATAGCAAATTTATTTGATCTGTTCAAAAGGGCCATAAGCTTTCTAAATGGGATTTTTAATAAAGTACAAATGATTACAAATGTTTCAATCCTTGAGCAATTGGTACAACTGTGAGATACTGTTTTGTACCAGTATCCATAAGCTTTGAATGCATTTTAATATTTATTTTTTGCTGTGCCTTAAGTTTTTTTTTTTTACACAGTAAAGAATAATTCTGAATGATTACACAGGGATTGCCATATGAATTCCCTGGCTAACCACAATGACACAACCTTTAGTACATTAGGACAGGGTACTCAATAGACTGAGACCAGGAATACTGTAATGTATAGCATACAGCAGCTTCATGTCATTCTTGGTTACTTCTTGGCCAGTGCTATCAATCCCGGCCCACTTCATTGAGGTATGCTGCCAAGAGTTTGGTCTGTCAAGGTAAACAAGAATTAAGATAAGCAAATATGTATATTGTCCTTTCAATATTCACTTACAATTAAAAAAAAAAAGCACTACAAATTGAATCTGTACTGCTGCTTACCCCTTCAATGTAATTTGTGATGTTGATCTTTTCATTCTGAGAGTGTGCTCCATCATCACAGGCACCCATGGGTAGCAACATCACGTTCTTGCCAGTTACTTCCTGAAATAAATATACAAAATGGATGCTATACAAAGTAAAATCCAAGTTTACAAGAAGAAAAAATATACTATTCAGTAGTATATACTATAGTACATATAGTAAATTACTTTTTCGCTAAATGAGAATGAGAATTTCTACAACAGAAAATGGTAAATAATTGTATACTTTTAACAGCAAAAATCATTATATTTCAACATGACAATCATATAAATCTTTAAAAACTGCAAGTGAATTCAAAAGTAAACATGTTATGCCCTGCCAAACACTTTCACTTTTAAGTGATACAAATAGGTTGAATATTATGGACCGGTTTATATAGATATTTATACATCCATTACATTTGAAAGTAAGACTGCATTTGCACTGGCAGTGGTGTGTGAAAGTGCTAGTACATCATGAAGATACGGCAATAACAACTAAAATAATGAGTACCTTTTTTAAAAGCAGAAAGTGAGAGTTGGGCTTCATAAATATAAGGAAGTATCTAAAAAGTATTTTCTTAAACAATCATAAATTATATTATATATTATATATTATATATATATATATATATATATATATATAAGAAACATCTCACAGACTAAAAGCTTAATACTGCAGGATAGGGAAAATCATAAAAAATAAAGATGAACTGCCCTCATTTGGTAAGTTTTAAATACTGTACCTTATTCTTTACAATTTTTTGATGGAAGGAATGAAGAAAACAATTTCATAATTCCAATGAATTTCTAAAAATATTCATTACCATTTCTAAAATGAATGGAAAATATATGTTAAATGAGATGTAAACAAAACAACAGAGATAAGCAGGAAAACACATCTATGCCAAAACCATTTGTGTCATATTACTTCTAAAGGGCAGCACCTGCCCTCAAGAAGCAGTGAAGATGTTGATAAAGATACCTTTTCCTTTCTCTCTTTCTCTATTTGTTGCTAAAATGAGGTAACAAGTCAACTGAATTTCTACTGCAAGTATGAACTCAAATTGGCAATGTTGATAGAAAATGAGCTAACAAAAATACTGCATCATGCATTGCCTTCTGGTTCAACATACCTGAAGGGTGATAGTGATGGGGATTGAGCCTCCCTCCCTGGTAAGGTCAGGCTCAACCCCATACACCATCTGAGTAGCTCTTCGACCTGCTCGGTAGTTGGTGTGGTTTGGGTCAGCTTGCCAAGCAGGTGCACTGCCCTCTAACTCTATCACCTGTAACATGACCCACAACTAACATAAGAGCCTTTACCTGGAGCACCAGTGTGACAGGGATGGAGCCTCCCTCACGGGTCAGATCAGGCTCAACACCATAGACATATTTGGTGGCCCTTCTCCCTGCCTCATAGTTGGGATGGGTGGTGTCCGACATCCAACAGCGGCCACCATGGAAGAAGAAGGCCTGAGGACCACACCACACCTATTACTTCCCTTTACGTTAAGTGCAATTGCAGGTACACTGACTGCTCTTTTAAAAAGGTGGGCAGTGCCTTGTTTATAGTTTACTCCTCCTTAAAAAGAGCAATCAATGTTACCTGCCTGCATCTTATCCTAATCAATGGCACACCTGCATTGTAAGGGTGATTGGTATGGAACAGCCATCCCTGGTCATGTCTGGATCGATCCCATAAGCCAAGCGGACAGCCCTTCTCCCTGCTTGGATGTGAGGGTGTTTAGGATCTGACACCCAATGTTTACCACTATGATGCAGGCGGGCCTGCAAATGTATGCGTATAATGGCATCCAGATCAAAAGACTAGCACAACTTATATTAGCAAGAGAGAGCAATATTATGAAGGAAGTCTTACATCTATACACATTTTTTAAAACTTAGATATGTAGTAAGTAAGTAATAATGACAAGAAAATAAATATGCTAGACATCAAAGGTCATATAGCACTATGGTATTGTATTGTGTTGGGAGGGTAGATATGTAGTAGTGGTGAATAAAAGATGTCAGATAATAATTGGAACTCTGCTCATATTTCTCACGCATAACCTCAAGGGCTTAGGATAACTAGGATATGCATATAATATCTATGAGGGTATTATATGAAGTTATATTGGTAAGATTAGTTAAAAAAAGGATTATCCATACTGGGAATAGAATAACCAATGAGATATATATACACTGTCAACTGCAAAGAAAAGAAAGACGTCAATCACATCTTCCTTTATTTTGCTGAAGTTGCAAGAAATCTGTTATCTAAGACTATAAATTATTCATGCCAATATTTTTTTCCTTAAAAAAAAAAAAAAAAAAAAAAAAAAATAAAAATCAAGAGAAATATTGCCTTAACTCCCCTTAATGCACTGAGACTTCATTAAAATTGTGATCTTTGTTAAATCTAATTTCCTGTGAAGTCGGTTTGTCTTCATAAGCATTCAGTCTAGTTTATCAAGTGCTATTGACATATGTCATATTACTAAACTAAAAAAAAAAAAAAAAAAAAAACTTTAAATAACTATCTAACTTTAGTGATGGAAATCCATATCATATAGCATGTATATTTCCACTACAGTAGAAATTATCCATTTCTGTGAGACACACTGTATAACAATAAAAATATAGATTTTTCAAACAAACTAACTGATAATAATTGTTTTGTTTTTAATTCAAAAGCAAAAGGTAGATAATGAATAAATCATCTCTATATCCTATTGATAGTAATCTACATCTAAAATACATACAAAATATCATCTATCTATCTATCTATCTATGTATATTCAAGTTCATAGAGGTTTACAATAAAGTAACAATTTTCTGTGAATAATGTCCACTTCATTGAAGTTAGAGCTGCTTTTGAGACATGCAAGTGAAAAGACAGATACGAAATGATTGGTAGACACAGAAATACAGAAAAATGAATATGCTGTATTTGAATTATAGCCCTAAATAATTTCTAAAATGAGGACTATGTTAAAAAAGAAAATTCGGGAAATTATTGGAATTAATTTGTACCAAAAGACATCACTTGCCTTCATTTTGTTGGGGCTGTGACGGGCCTCCCACTGCTTGTTGAGGTAATCAATAACCAGCTTGGACACTGATTCAGGAGTCTGATTGGGGACAATGCGGATGCTGAACTTGCCGATCACTTTGCGGGGGATAACGGTTTTGGCACCGGGCTCGCTGAATGCGCCTTCAATGCCGTGCAGTGAGAGTGATGGGTTCCTCCACCTTGCCATGAGGGTTTTGGTCTGGGGGTGAAAGGAATTCTTAAATTATTTGCATTCATACATATCAAAAACATAAGAGAGAAAAGGGGAACATGGACGTAAGATTTAAAATCCGTACTTAAATATTAGTGACACAAGAGCAGCCAACCTATAGTTTCCATTTTTGAACTAGTGTTATTTTTAAAAATCTTAACCAATGAAATTTAAGTTCTGAACTTTCCTTCAATATAGGCAAATAAATCTGAGACAGGTGGCTGAGAGGAATAAAAAACAAACCTTGTCATTGTGATGAACTAATCTCTCATGGCCAAGATCCTTGCGGTAATCTTCTACATCAAAATCAATGTCTTTGTACAGAGCCTCTTCTTCAGGAGTGACAGGTGCTACCTCATTCATAATTCCTGGAAATGCATACAAAACTTGCAAGTGATTTCTATTCATATGACTGCCATATACCAAGCAGAAATATAGTACATAATATATTGCAGCTTTGAAAACACTCTTAACAAATGTAAATGTAAACAACAAACCTTACCTGGAACAAGAATATTGCCTTTGCTGTCCAAAAGGGTATTCATGAGGTAAATGAGATCTGCCATACCTTCATGCACAGTTCCACCAAATACACCTGAATGCAGGTCCTTATCACAACATTCAACCTGTAATTAAAAAAGTATTTACAATTAGGATCCACTGAATCTAAACCATGAAAACTGCCATAGACACAGTCTTTTCTATGCTCTCCATAACAAAGCTTATAAAATACAAAGCATACACATCATCAAATACAAAAATGAGTCCGCTATAACAGCATATCACTTCCACCTTCGACCTCTACAAAACAGGTTATGTTTTATGATCAGAAACAAAAATTTTACGTACCTCAATGCAGTAATAACAGATGCCTCGAAGGCCATAAGTAATACATGGCTTCTTCTTGCCCAGCCAGTAGTTGTCGGAGATGCAAACAAAATCTGTGCCTTTCAGGAACTTGTCTTTCTGGGCTTTCAACAGCTCCTCCAACCCTTCAGAGCCCGACTCCTCCATTCCCTCAAAGACAAACTGTAAAAAGAGAGATACATTTTTAAAACCCCTAAATCTTTTATAATTTTTATTCATAGTGTTATCATTATTCATATGCAAGTCCTGAAATATTTCAAAATGTAGAATAAGCACAAAATAATTAACTAAACTAACTCTTACTGCAAATATTCATATTTCTTTTTCTAGCTTTTCTTACGTTGAAAATAATTTCCACATGGTGGATTTGCTATTACAACTTACATCATATTCTATTTTTTCCTGCTAAATCATATTTTGAAGCATGATTGTTTCCCTACAACTGCTATTTAATCAAATTTATGGTTACCAATAACATGAACTACTACATTTTTACAAAAATATATACATAGCATCCTACATTATCATCATAAATATCATCATCATCATTAACATCATTATACATATATATATATATTTTTTTTTTAACAAGACATAGTAGAAACAAACCTTGACATTAACTGGAATCTCCTGTCCAGTCTTCTGGAAAGCCTCAATGGCATGAATCCAGCCAATGACTGGGCCTTTGTCATCAGTTGATCCACGGCCATACAGTTTTCCGTCCTTCTCAGTCAAGACAAATGGTTCTGTGTCCCATCCATCTTCCTGCATTTAAATCTTTGTTACTTTCTGTCTTCTAAGTGTGCTGGTGATTCTAGCTTATACAAAAATATATAATAATATTACCAAAACCTAATAAAAAAATCTGGTTCAAAGGTACAAATGTTTGTAAATAAAATATATATAATAATAATTACAAAAAAGGTTAATAAGATAAAAGCTACAGCAAAATATAAATAACAGTGATATACATCAATAGGATCTTTCCAGCATTTGAATATGACCCGTGAATCATATATCACAAGAGATGAAGGAAATCTTATCTCGAGGTACAAGGCTACAAACACTGATTAAACCTCTCAAGATAACTATATATTACAACAGTGACAAGTAATCTTTTCATAGCAATTAAAAAATGTAGACAAGTGCATGTATATATGTACATATTCATATGTGTATGTATCTATATCTATCCATATAAATATACACTCCTATTCATCTATATCTAAATATAAGTGAGATACTGATAAATAATTAAACTCAAATGAAACATAACACTTGAACTTGAATATCATAAATAACATCAAAATTCTTTCTATTTAAATATTCTGACCTTCAGTGCTGGCTGCACATCCAAATGACCGTACACACAAACAGTCTTCTTTTTCGGGTCAGTGCCCAGCTGGCCGAACAACACGGGTGGCAGGGGAATCTTTGTCCCATTTGGAAGGGTCTGTAAGTAAAAAGGGAAAAATATTTATC
>NW_020870262.1:188323-198323 GCF_003789085.1 Penaeus vannamei | reverse complement strand
GCTGAACAAATACAGCCTAAGTAAATGTATATGGATGCCCAGGATGATAATGCCTTTGTCGAAATTTATAGTACCATTGTCCACGGAGGTACCCCAGCATATATGGTTCTAACAAACATCTTTTTTTTTTCTTCTCTCTCACTCTATCTCTCTCTCTCTCTGTCTTCTATCTCTATGTCTCTCTCCTTCTATCTCTCTGTCTTTGTCTCTCTCCTTCTATCTCTCTGTCTTTGTCTCTCTCCTTCTATCTCTCTGTCTCGTCTCTCTGTCTCTCTCCTTCTATCTCTCTGTCTCTCTCCTTCTCTCTCTCTCTCTTCTATCCGCTCTCTCTCTCCTTCTATCTCTCTGTCTCTCTCCTTCTTCTATCGCTGTCTCTCTCTTCTCTGTCTTTCTATCTCTCTGTCTTTGTCTCTCTCTCTCTCTCTCTCTCTCTCTCTCTCTCTCTCTCTCTCTCTCTCTCTCTCTCTCTCTCTCTCTCTCTCTCTCTCTCTCTCTCTCTCTCACACCCTCGCTTCGAACAGTTGGCCCTATAGCAACAGCTGTCAAGCGTAGAGCACACAATAAAAACACTATCACTGATGCGGTCTTGTTTATTGTTCCAAGGGTATGGGTAGCGCGGGATAGCGAGTGGGTGGATAGAGACAGCGGTCAGAGGACAGGGAAGGACAGTTGGCTAGGCGTGAAGATGGAAGTGACGTGTGGTTAATATAGGAAAAAAAAAAGAGAGGTTAACACATCATAGGCAGGATCGGTGTCAAAAAGCTAATCACACGCCTCGCCATCTGTTTTGTTTTGTTTAGATATGTTTTTTTCTTTTGTTTAGATATAATTTCCGTTTAATTTTAATGTTCATATCTGCTGTGCAATGGTGCTCGTGATAACAAAGAAGATAGTTATGTAAACTGTGTAGTAGTATTGGTGATGATAATGATATGAATAAGAATACTTGTTATACAGTGATATTCTTATTTATGATGATGATTTTGATAATATCTTAATACCATTATTGCGAGTATTATAAATGATTACTACAGTTGTAATCCAGTAAGAACAATAATGATGGCAATAATGGAAATTGATATTATGGATGATAATATCAGGAACAATGATAATGTCCATTGTGGAAATGTGTAAAATTCTAAACCATAATTTCAACGCTTGGTAGATAGTGATCCAACGTCTGTGCCCCCCCTCTCTCTCTCCCTCTCTCTCTCTCTCTCTCTCTCTCTCTCTCTCTCTCTCTCTCTCTCTCTCTCTCTCTCTCTCTCTCTCTCTCTCTCTCTCTCTCTTCTCTCTCTCTTCTCTCTCTCTCTCTCTCTCTCTCTCTCTCTCTCTCTCTCTCTCTCTCTCTCTCTCTCTCTCTCTCTCTCTCTCTCTCTCTCTCTCTCTCTCTCTCTCTCTCTCTCTCTCTCTCTCTCTCTTTGATTCTCTCTCTCTCTCATTCTCTGTGAATGAGTGTGTGTGTGTGTGTGTGTGTGTGTGTGTGTGCTTGCATTGTACATGTATTATGAAAGATCTAGCAACAAAAAAAGCAATGAAACACGTGACACATGCCCGGGGAATCACAAGATAATAACAGATTAATGTCATCACGATGATTGAAGAGAAATTTAATAGATGTTTTGAATTCCCAGAAGAAAATGGATGTGCACATAAAGTGTTTCTGAGGAATGTTAAGGTTCTGTTACACAAGACAGAAATAAAGAAAGGAGATGCCATATATCTTTTTGCTTCTTTGTTATTATCATGAATTAAATAAGTTGTTTGTTACCATTATCAGCAAATCAAATAAATTCCCAACCTACATTTCCCACTCTCACTAAATGTCGTCACACACGATAAACACGTTCCCTAAATAAAGATTTGTTCAGGAGGCCGACTTAGAGAACGCCAGCAGGTCCACCCCGCCAACCTGCTGTTCCCTTGACTACACGCATAACCGCCAAGTCACACAGGTACCTGGAAGAAATCACTCTCGTCTAGGGTAACCCTGACAATCAGACCAATCAGGGCCCTTTTGACCGAATTGGCGCCTTTTATCAGGGCCGGCGAACCGCGACTTGTCCGGGTGTCTGTGTCTGCCGTCTGTGAGGTGCGAGGGAGGGTTCTCGTCACACTTTGGGTTTTGGGTTCGTGTCTCTGCGGGTGGAATCTTAAAGAAAGAAGGAGAGGAGAGAAAGAGATTGTAGAGGGAGAAAAAGAGAGAGAGGGAGAAAAAAGAGGTTGAGAGAGAGAAAAGAGGTTGAGAGAGGGAGAAAAAGAGGTTGAGAGAGGGAGAGAAAGAGATTGAGAGAGGGAGAGGAAGAGATTGAGAGAGGGGAAGAGAGAGAGAAATGTGTGTATATTATTGTTGGGGAATGGGTGAAGATATTTGTATGTATTTGATGTTTCTTACATCAATTATCATTTTTCTTTGTTTTGTTTTATCCTCAGCCTTTATGGTAACCATGCGACATCAGGTGATACCAAATATGGCGTTTCTTTCCTCTACGACCGACAGTGATAAAAACGCCTCACTTTAATTCCCTCTTTAATTGTCATGGCGACGCGGATATTACGTAAGAGTCGATGTAAATCATAATATCATCATTAAATTCGCGCCCCTTTGTGAGAGGTGAAGTCTAGTTTCTCAATCAACAAACCGGAATCGATATTTAGGAACAACAACATCATCCTTTGCCACCTCGACGTCGGACCCGAGACTAGGCCACGAGGGAAAGTAAGGTAAACAGATGAAGAGTCTGGGATTTCTTCTACGTTTCATAAAGTCGTCACTTTTTGGATATTATGCTTTATTATTCGTTCTCTCGCCGCAAATAAATGGATAGGGTAGGGGGGGAGGAGATAAATGGGATAGATAAATAGTTATTAATCAATTTGTATCAATCATCACGTCACGTCAACTTGCGGGCGCGAGAGAGGGACCGTCACTCGCTTTGCTCATTACGTACCACCTGCTGCTCGCCACCCACCATGCAGACAGACAGACACATGCACGCATATACATATGAATGTATATTCATAACTCACGCTCAAATACGCGATTCATTACCCCCCGCACGCGCTCCTTCCCTCCACACACCCAGAGCACGCGGGGCCTCACTCCTCGGCCCAGCATCCACCTGTATCCACCCGTGGTTATTTCCACCGAGGCCACAAGAAAGCCCTTCCCCGCCGAGCTTCGAAAGGGGGAAGTCCCGGTCATCATACCTGGAGTCCGCGTTCGTGTAATTAATGACTGGATTCACGGTGTTTAGCGCGATCGTCTGGGCTTCAGATGTCTACCGAGTGCAAAGGTCTTCGACGTAATTGTCGTTCTTTCACCTTTCTTATTCTCCTTTGATCTTGCTTTTTTTCTTTTTCTTTTTTCTTACACCCTCATTCCCCGCCCAGGCACCCTCTTCTCCGCTCCTTTCTTATACAGAGCTCAATTAACTTCAAGGTGGATTTGAATTTGCGGTTTGGAACGCAGTCATTATATCGAGTTATCCGCGTTGATTCACTAAATCCAGCTATGATAAATGTACCGTTAATTGAAATTTCATACATAATCATATTTCATCTCTGCCTTCTACTTACATGCCGTACCAGCAACGTCAATTGACATATCCTATCACAAACATCCGAAGTTGCTTTTCATATTTCTTAATGGATGAATAACCACGAAGGGCCTCCAGGACTTAATGAGCGGCTTCTGAACAATGAAGCAGATAAACGCAGGTTCGTAATGAGGGACGGGCCACTCGAGGGCAGGCCGGCGGGGCGCCCCACAGCCCCCACCGGATGTGAGGCGCGGGAGGGCGGCGGGCGGCGGAGGAGGAGCTGAGGGCGAGGAACGTCCGTGGCAAGGGAGACAGGGAGAGGCTGGAGGAGACAGGAGGCGGCGAAGGGCAGGAGACAGTGGGAGGCAACAGGAGGCAGGGGAAGGTAAGGGAGGGCAACAGGAACAGGGGAAAAGGGGGCAACAGGAAACAGGGGAAGGGAAGGCAGTAGTGGAAGACAGCAGGAGGCAGTGGAAGGTAAGGGAGGGCAACAGGAACTAGGGGAAGGTAAGGGAAGGGCAGCAGGAGACAGGGGAGACAGGGGAGGGCAACAGGAGGCAGGTAAGGGAAGGCAGCAGTGACAGGCAGCGGGAGACAGTAGAAGCCCAGGAAAGGCAGAGGAACTCGACAAAATGAGCCAAGGGGGAAAGGCGACCCATTACGCCATTGTCACACAGTTCGTTAGATCATCATTCAATACAGCGTCATTAGGCGTTGTTTTCCCTTCCGCGTTATGTTTGTCTCGTGAGGAGAGACTCGCATTGTTCTCCCTCCTCCCCCCTCCTACCCCCCCCCGCCCTTTTTTCTCTCGTTGCCAGATCTTCTCAGGAGTGAAAGTGCCTTCGCCGCCGCCCCTTTGTGGTCCGCGCTGATGCCCGTATGAGGTGGGTGTTGCCGCTGTGCTTGCTGCTCCTGCTCCTGCTCATATTTATTAAGGTCACCTGCTGTCCCTGTATTGTCTCGTTTTGTGATATTTGCCAACGCTGATACGATTTGATATACTAGGTGAACGGTCTTTTGGAGGTCACCAACTCGATGTTTTAACTTACGTGTTCATTTTTTTTCTATTGCGTTTGTTATTAAATTGAATAACGTCATGAGTCAACGCCCTCGCCCATCAAGACGCAGTGGATCGACGTCTCGACTCGTCTTCCACCTGCGCGATGAAGACGTATCTAAGACGTCGCGCCAATCCGTCTCTCTGAGGAGAAAGAGTCACCCTCATTACGCCCCCATTCATCACGAGTCACGAACCCAACTCATTGTGTTTCTTTAGCGGCCGTTTTCCGAAAAACAAGTAGATCTTCTAAGAAATAGAGAAGAAAAGGGTGAAACAAAGACAGCGTGAGGTGCGCGTCCCATAAAAATGGAGGAAAGAAATGACAGTTGAAGATAATAAAAGATAAAACCGAGAGACAACGTTGGATAGTCTTGGCCAGGGCTGAGATAGTGTCTTATCGCACCGATGGGGTCATGGAAGCGTGTGCGAGGCCGTCTCGGATCACTGACCCCCTGACCATCTCCGCTTCACTCTTCTTTACACGCCCTCACCCTCACTCTCACTCTCGGTGCTTGCATGTACGTTCTCCACTCTGCATCTTCACCTTCACTCTCACCCTCTTGTACGTTCATCTATCTAAATGCCAGGAAAAAAATATACACAACGGTAGTTTATTTTATATAGTATTTTTCTTGTTATTTTACAACCTAACACCTCATCCGTATACAGCCACGCGAATCCAGTTCATGCTCCGAAACGTTTCATATTGTTTCGTATCCTTGATTCACCATTCGCGCTCTTAAATCTCACTTTCTCACACGTTCTTCACCCTACAGTCACACCCCTCATTCACTTACATTCTTCACGGCATTCTTCACTTTCCCAAGCATTTCTTAATTTGCCCATTTCGTAATTTGTCATTTGCTTTTCGGTCCCACATTTCCTTTGTCTTCTTTTTGCACAGCTGTATTCGTGTTTCTTCCGCGAATAATCGTTTTTGCTCGTAGTTCTCTACCTTTAACGAGTATTTAGGCTTAATTGGCAGTCCCAATGATCTGTCTGGTAGTTATTAATAATGACTATTTTGCTATGACGTCGGGGGATCTGTCAACTTTGTTTTTTCTACTTCTCAACTTCTTTTTCTAGGAATTGTTGTCTAAACTGTTTTTCACTTAAACAAATTTCCTAATTTAATTTCTTTCCCTCGCATTTTACGGTTTGTCTGTCTAATTACTATATTTTTTCTTGAATCCTTTCCATTAGCTCGTTCTTCTGTCTCGTAGATGTTACTCTCCATTTTTTCTCACGCTCTATCTCCTGTTTCCTTTATAATCTTATACGGTACAAGACTTCCATCGCGATTATCCCTATCTCCCCATCATCACATAGAAAGTTAATTGGGCTGATAATTTCGTCGGATAAAATGAGACAAAGACTCTCCTCTTGGCCATTGGGTCGTGAAGTTCAAGAGCAGGAATAGAATAGAAACGTCATAATTCAGTGTCGATAAACCCATTGAAAATTCGAGCATAAAGAGAATCATTTGCATTCGCTAGAAAAGGTAACCCCAGGTGCGTGAGCTGCACACTCACGTCGCAATCATTATTACTAGATGGTTGCTGACCCTCGTGGCGAGCCGCTCCCTCGCTCCCTCTCACACCATGCAGAGGTCGCGGGGACACACGCTTCTTTACGCGGGTCAAAACTAATTGCCGAACTGACTTAGCCTTGTTATTAACTTTGTGACGTAAGAATGAAAGCCACTTTCCTCTCGGTTTTTATAAGGTAATAAATTGCATGGTATCGCCGAAATCTAATATCGAGAAGGCTTTCACGAAGCTAGAGCCAGTCATGGTTAACGGTCTGTGTAATTTAATCATAATTTGGACACTCGCACGCCTAGACTGGGCATCACGTTCTGACGGTGTTCCCTCCAGAAAAAGTGCGACATGTCTTGCCACTTTAATGCATCTTTTACAATATATAAAAAGAAACCATTTACAAAGTAATCACACCGAAGATAAATATGATATTTGTACATCTTTGGTAGATGTGGTCAAGACACGTCATTTGGCAAGATTCGATTGCAGAAAAAAGTTCCCCTAAAGCAATGCTCATCGGCCATCGACAGGGCATTGCCTTCCATACCTTACACAGAATCCTCGCCAGGAGCTGCCGCAGCTGGTCATGCTGCAGTCATGCTGACCTATGATTACCGTAGCCCGGAGGACGGATAATTCCAGGTCGCTTTGGGGTATGGAAGATGGATCGCCCCATGACGCTGGGAGCTCTTCGGGGTGAATCACTGCCGCTGTTCGTGACATGAGAAGCTGCTCCCGGACACAGGCAGAGATAAAGCAAGCTCTAACAGGCTCATTTTGTAGTACTTAAGCCGGGAAGCGGTGGCGGTTTGGAGAAGATTGCTCGTAGGTTGCGAAAGCTCTCTCGGGTGTTGCCTGAAGATGTTTCGTTTTCCTCTTTTTTTCTTCTTGTTTTGGCGGGAGGAAGAATGTGAGTGATGTAAGCAGAGTGAAGGAATTCAATGTTTTTTCCATTAGACATTGTTCCCTGGATTCTACATGGGTGATCCTCCCAATGAAACGAACTGCGAGAGACGTTACTATAAGTGGAAGTATGAGAAGAGACTGCTGTAAAGTTCACATTAAGCGGAGATGTATGCAAAGGAGCCAGATCGGCGGTTTAGGGATTCGAGTGGTCGAGTTTGCTCAGCTCTCTCTCCCTTTCTCTCTCTCTCCTTTACGGACTGTAAGAGGATTATGTGCAAATAACAGAATAATGTATTTGGAACCGAAGAACCCAGAGAACTTTCGTGTTCATAAATTTCCTACTGCAACAAATGTTTCGTCAGTCTAATATTTGCTTGGTGAATTACAACACCTTGGCATTACGACGTTTAAATATACATATGCCATTTGCAAAGGTTAGCAATGATTAGTGGGCCTAGTTTTGCATAATAATAAAGTACAACGATTTTTTTTCGATGATGAAATATTTACAGGCATAATAAAACATATACGTTATTAACCTTTTCACTATTTCTTTGCACGCAGAACTTACCTTACTCATGCATATAACTCCGAGCTCCGAAAGATGCTTACCTGTGCCCAATAAATCAAGTATAAATAAGAACCTCGACGGGATGTGAGAGGGGCGTGGCAGAAAGTGCGATACCACGGGAAGGCAAGCCCTAATGGAAGGGGGCATTAAGGGCCAATGCAATGTAGGGCAAATGGGGAGGGGCCCAATGACATGTACACCGTGACACATTTACTGTTTTGGTATGGCGAAGAAGAGCATCGCATATTGGATATCCAGTCATCAAGAGCCACATCTGGAAACAACTGAAAAAAGTAAAATTGTGGCATCAATAGGAATCGGAAGTCACACACACATATATATGTGTATATATGTGTGTGTCTGTGTTTATATATAAATATATGTGTCTGTGTGTTTATATATAGATATGTGTGTGTGTGTGTGTGTGTGTATTAGACGAATGTACATACAGTTCACCTACCACATTTTGCATAGTGTAAATTGTCCAGGAATTTCTATACGACCGGGGGTTGGGAAGTAGACAGTCTTGTTTCATTTTCTCTCGTCCTCAATCTCTTAGCTCCTTCCAGGCTCACTCTGTCGCCTCTCATTAAATTCGGTTTGCATAATATCACAATAATATAATAATCATATCATAATATCATGATATTATAATCATATATTATATCATACTATAATGTCATAATATTATAATAATCATACCATAATATCATAATATCATAGTATCATAATAATTTGCACTGCTATAATACGCAGCCTTAAATCCGCCCTCATAGAGAAGGTCAGCGGAGGAGCAGGAAAGAGGCAGGAGCGTGAGCATAACCTTACGGTAAGAGGCAAAGTAAGAGGTACCGTGGTAGAGCACAGTTTGATACCAGTGATAAGGTCGCCATGTCCTTGGGTGGACGTAGTAAGGTGCTCAAGGATAGTGATAGAGGATGTAGTTAGCCAGAAGGGCGTGGCGGGGCTCTGTGTTTTTGTCTGGGCGTGGTAGAAAGTTTAACGTGACCCCTGCTGCCCGGCCGGGTCACGCTGCCCGCCAGTGTTTACATGATAGGTCATCTGATGTTTGCTTGTGTGTGTGGTAAGCCAAGGTGGTAAGAGTATTTGCGTGTCTCACCGTGTGTTTTCAAGCCTTTTATGTAGAATAAAGCTAAGGTTTTATTTTGTATGTATTACAATTTGCAATATCTGTATAGGGGAATAAGCTATATAAAATATGCAAAGACATTAGTATTTTGTGTGTATTTTTTATATATTCCAACTGCAAAGTGCAAGTTCCCGTAGAAAACATTTAGCAATAGCGCCATGAGGTATTCAAATGACCTCCTTTGAATACCACATTCCGCTTTACTTTCTAACTGAACACACTCATCATGAGCTTAGTGTCTGCTTACCTTTTCTACCCAAGCTCTAACCCGCTGTTCTCCGTGTAGCCCCCCAACCCATATCCTCCTTCCATGTCCAATCTCTTTCATCCGCCACACCCGTTTCCCGGCGACCTTCTATATCCAGAGCTTTGTCGAGAAGAAAAGGAAAAGGGTTTGGAAGGCGCGAAGAGGGGACATTCCACCCACCTTCCACCCTCCCTTCGTTGTCGGGAAAGAGTGTTTGGTGTCGCTTTAAATTCTCTCCCGTGTCCGTCGTTCTTGGTTCTCTCCGCACGAATGCTATAGTTATCGCTCTCTATGGAACGCCGTGTTCTCCAGGCGTCTGTACTTTTAATGCTTCGTGAAAGTGTGTATGCTGATCAATTCCTGGATAATGTATTCAACGTCTATTCCTATAGAGAGAGAACAGAATCAGGGAACAATGGATATTTTACCATAAGAACACTTGCAATACACTGAAGAACAAATCCACAGCAATAGATCACGTTCTTCGGTTCCCCTGACGTCAGATCAGAGGCCCATCAGGAGCAAGGCAGGTTCCCGGACCCTGTCATTATATCGCTCGCCCCTCTGACCTTTCGGACTTGAAGAAAGAATACATGGATCGAAAAAAGAGAACATTCACACATATGTTATGCATAATGTTCACTCCAGCATATGCATAATGTTCACTTCAGCTTATGCATAATGTTCACTTCAGCCAGACCTGCTCTTGTCTGCGAAAGTGGATCTCTTGCCCAGGCTGATTGATGGCCGCACGCAAACACTTGGCGGAGAGCAGTGGGTTGTACAGTCTAGAGTGTTACGTATTGCAATACTTATGGCCCCGGGGCGCGTTACCCTGGGATTCTAGAGTAAAAGTCTCGTTACTTCAGGGGGATAGGGAGCTAAAATGTGTATACGCTCCCATATACACACAAATATATATACTTTCAGACACAGACACACACGCACACAAACATATGTGTGTATGTTTATATACATATATA
>NW_020870262.1:183323-185823 GCF_003789085.1 Penaeus vannamei | reverse complement strand
AGATAAATAGAGAGAGAGAGAGAGAGAGAGAAGGAGAGAGAGAGAGAGAGAGAGAGAGAGAGAGAGAGAGAGGGGGGAGGGAGAGAGAGGGAGAGAGGGAGAGAGGAGTGAGGAAGGAGGAAGGAGGAAGGGAAGGGAGGGAGAGAGAAAGAGAAAGAGAGAGAGAGAGAGAGAATTTTGACAGACATAAGTATACAGGAAATTTTATGAAAAAGAATTAAACGTTAATTTTGTCAAAGCACTCATGACACGATACAAATGTTGCAACTTACTATGCATGCAGTTTTGTTACGCTCATTGAACTGACATGCATACTGAACTGAAAAATAACCAGGAAGTAGGAATATAAAACGAAAAGTATTTATACATATATACCACACGCACACATATACGTTTGTTTGTGTGTGTCTCTCTCTCTCTCTCTCTCTCTCTCTCTCTCTCTCTCTCTCTCTCTCTCTCTCTCTCTATATATATATATATATATATATATATATATATATATATATATATATATGATACGTGTGTGCGTGTGTGTGTGTCACACAACACACACACACACACACACACACACACACACACACATACCACACTATATATATATATACTATATATATATATATATTATATATATATATATATATTTATATATATTATATATATATACATATATATATCACACATATACACTTATATATATAGATATATATATATATATATATATATATATATATATATATATATATATATATACATATATATATATATATATATATATATATATATATAATATATATATATATATATATATGCACATGTGTGTATATCTATATCTATCTATCTATACACACACACATATATATATAGGGTATGTATATGCATATATAGATAGATAGATAGATAGATAGATATAGATAGATAAATGTATATAATCTACGTAAAAGTGAAAAAAACTATGTAAAATTCTGCATTGTTGTTATAGCATTTTCCTCTTACTGTTCTCCCAATCGTAAAACTTATTATCACCATAATTTTTTCCGCCTCTTCGTCTCAGTAATGACATAGATTAGCGAAAGAACACAGAGAATAATCTCAGTATGAGTGCTGTAAGTGTAGAAAAAAAAATACCACACTCTTTACCACACTCTCTTATATATGAAAGATTTCCTGTAGACCGCTAGTGCAGAAATTAGCGTCCAGCACATGCCTCAATGCAAACTTGAATATTGCAAGCTAATGAATATTGAAAGCTAATGCAGATCGCTTCGACACAGGTGCTAATATCCAATGCTGATCTCTAAGGCAATATCAGAGAGCCTGGGAATAGAAATGGCACATAAAGGACACGCATATCATTGCCTATTTCAGCAAGGGACTCCTTTTACTGAACGATAAACATACAGACGATTCTCAGTGCATTTGGGTATCTGGGACTCAGGTTCTCGGTCTTATATAAGGGGATTGTCTTTGTCTATAAACTCGGGATATGGAGTGAGCCTGGCGTAGGTATTGCTGTCTAGGAAGATAAAGCAGTGAGGGAGGAGTGAGCTTGGAGGCAGCGAGCGTGGAGCTTGGGGAGTCGGGTGAGGGAATTCGGAATTAAATGAACGTTCCTCGTCAGTCGTGATAAAGATAAAAAAAAGGGAATTGAGAAATTTCTGATAACGAGGAAAGACCTTGTGTCTATCCTTACCTTTACATTTCCGGGTATTCGTTTAATCTCCGTTTTTTCTCTATTTTTCTTTCCACGCCAGCCTTTTCCTTATTAAGTTGTTGTTCTTCTCTCTTTTCTACTTCGGTAGTTTATTCCCGTTTGAGATAAGGAGCTCAGGAACTTTATTCCCTTCGAGATAAGGACCCCATAGCTTTGTTCCCGTCGTGGTAAGGATCTCAGGAGTTTATTGCAGTAGATACAAGGAACTCAAGAGGTTAACCTTTAAGGAGCCCCATTAGAGTATTTCAGTAGATACAAAACACATTGAGTTCGTTCCCGTTGCGATGAGGAATCAAAGCCTCAAGAACATCATTTCCGGAGTGGAACAGCAGTCGGGCGGAGGCGTTATGGTCGGAAGATGTAATAACCATATTACCGACTGTCACCCGACGCGCCCGCTCGTCTGCCTATCCAGTGATGGCTGGGACCCCGAGGCGCTGAGGTTGTCTCGCCTCCGCCGCCGCCGCCGCCCGCCGCCGGCCGCCCTGTGCCGCTCTCGTGCTCTCTCGCTAGACCTTGTTCGTTGAGACTTTTTTGAGTGTTTGCCTAAAATGCGTTTAGAGATCTTGATATGCGGCCACCAGAAGAAGAAGAAAAAAGTTTTATGGCGTTTTGTGTTGGTGTAGCGGGAATGTTTGATTCGGCTGGTGTTCCCCTGAGCGAAGATCTTTGCGAATCAAAGCGCTTGACGACAATGTGATGTAAAGAAAAAAAAAAAGAAAAGAAAAAAGAATCTTAGAAGTGGAATCCAACAAGGCCATCATGGAAGGAATGAGGACTTACTCTGGG
>NW_020870262.1:175823-178323 GCF_003789085.1 Penaeus vannamei | reverse complement strand
TATTATCATTATCATTACTATCATTGTTATTGCTGTTGTTATCATTATCATCATAATCATAATTATCATTTTTAATCATCTTATCGTCATCACCATCATCATGATAATCATTATTATCATCATCTTGATAATCATAATCATCATCACCATCACCATCATCATCACCATTATTATCATCATCTTGATAATCATAATTATTATCATCATCACGACCACGATCATGACACCATCATCGCCATCATCATCATCACCATCATCATTATCATCATCACCACCACACCACTACCATCACCATCATCATTATAATCCTGTAACCTTAATTTCTCGCTGTCATTGTTATAGTATGGCATGTACTTGTTAAAAAAAATCTTAAATAACAGTGGTAAATGTTCGTTCTTCTTCTGTGATATCAATGACATTTTAGAGTACAGTCACATTCACGGTTTATTGAGTTTGATTTACAGTCATTTCTCTTTTTTTTACATTCTCTCTCTCTTCTCATCTGTCTATCTGTCTGATCTCGCTCTCTCTCTCTCTCTTCTCTCTCTCTCTCTCTCTCTCTCTCGTCTGTCATCTCTCTCTCTCTCTTCTCGTCTGCTCTCTGTCTCTCTCTCTCTCTCTCTCTCTCTCTCTCTCCTCTCTCTCTCTCTCTCTCTCTCTCTCTCTCTCTCTCTCTCTCTCTCTCTCTTCTCTCTCTCTCTCTCTCTCTCTCTCTCTCTCTCTCTCTCTCTCTCTCTCTCTCCTCTCTCTGTCTGTCTGTCTTCTCTCTCTTTCTTTTCTTTTTCTTTCATTTTCGTCTTCTTTCTCTCTTTCGTTCTCTCTGTGTGCATGTATGTATGTGTGTTCATACGTGTGCATGTGTGTGCTTACTTTTAAGCCTTGTAATTATCAGTTTTGTGTGATTTTTTAAAGGCCTTTGTCTCATGTTCCCCAAATATACGTTTTAGAAAACCCGACGAGACCTGAAGAACCCGTTTTCAGTTTTACAGTTCCGAGCGAGTCCCCCCAAACGAGCAGTCTTGGCACCCAAATCACATCTAAATGCTGTGATATCTTCCCGGCCCTTGACTCCTTACTCACGCCCATGAAGCCCACCCAAGCGCACCTCCGCACGTGCCGCCGACCCCCCACCCCCCCACCCTTGCACGCCTCATCCTCCACCCTCTCCCATAAATGGTGCCATTACTTGTCAAAAGATCCGTTTTATAGCATAAGCTCTCATAAGTCTGGGTAACGGAGAGATGAAGATCGACTCAGCGGCTGGAATGGAGTGAGGCATCGTTCGTCACCGGGTTTAATATGAGGAATTGTAGGTTTCATAGATTAATATATGAAAGAATTCTAACGTGCTTCATTAAGGGCGTGAAACACAGTCTTGTAGGTTTCTCAGTGCCCTTCTTACGTAATGTTCCCCCCACCACACACACACGACCCAGTGTACTGTGCACTGCCTCCCGATGAAGGTGCAAGCTCTAATTCAACTCCTTCAGCAGGTCGTCCCCACGAGCGAGGCCTACAAGACGACCGACGTGGACCTGTCCGGACGACACCTCGAGCGACTCCCCACCAGCCTCTTCTCCAGCCTCCACCTCACGAGCATCAACCTCTCCCACAACCTCCTAACACCTGCAGCCGCGCCAGCCACCCGCAAGCGGCTCACGAAGCGCCGCCGTGACCGTCGGCGCCGCCAACCAAATCTTGAGAGCCGAGAGAGCTTACGAGCGAAGCCGCGGCCGCAGGAGCAGCATGAAGGGAAGACGACGAGCGCAGTAGCGGAGGACGAGGTTCCCTCCGACGCCCTCAGTGGGGACTCGGGCCTGCCGCCTGAGCCCCGCGACGAGGAGTCCCCGGGAGAGGACGTTCATCCTGGCGCGCAGATTGATGAGTCCAGGCAAGACGCCGTGAACCATTCTAGGAAAGCGCCGAGCCAGTCCCCGAATCCTAAAGCGCAAGTCAAGAGAGATGTCCCGGAGTGGGTGAGCATTGCCGATGAACTACAGGCTAAGCTGCGTTTACGAAGAGCAATATCGGAGGGAAAACTCTTGGACACGGTCGACCCTTCCATCATCGAAAATAACGAGAAAAACATAAAGCCGCAGAAAAAGACAGACGACAAGGCTCCCCAACCGCCGGTTATCAACAAAGGCTCAAGCGAAGCAGATGCTCTCGCCGAATGCGAAGAGAGAGCGCTGACTTCCGAGGAGGATGACAGCAGTTCGTCATGTGCGGACGAGAGTGACAGTGCGGCCGAGACTGCAGGCGTAGCTGGATCCAGAGGGGGTGCGAGGTCCCTCGCGCACAGGTCGCTTGGCGGCCTCGATAACTTGAAACATTTTCAACAATTACAGGCAAGATTCAAGTTTTTATTTGACTTTTCGTGCCAGTGCATTTGCTTAAATAAAGGTGAATGTACACACTATTGTACACAGTTTAGTGTACTTAGTGTATTTAGTTTCTAAAGCCACTTTAATGGATGTGACTTCTACAGGAGGTGATTCTG
>NW_020870262.1:165823-168323 GCF_003789085.1 Penaeus vannamei | reverse complement strand
CTTGATAATGATGATACTACTAATGACAATTATTATTATCATCGTTATCATTATAGTTATTATCATCATTATCATTATCATTAGTAGCAGTAGTAGTATTTGTTGCTGTTATTATTGATTGTTATTATTATGATCCTTGGTATTATCATAACCATCATCATCATTTTTTCATTATTACTATTGTTACTGTTATCATCATCAGCAGCAGCATCAGAATTATTTTCATTATTATTGTATTATTCTTATTTGCATTGTTACCATTATCATTACCATCATCATTATTATAATTATGATTATCATCTTTATTATTACCACGATTATTAATATAATAACCATTATCATTGTCTATCCATCCATATATTCATCTATCTCTACCTCTCTCTCCTTGTCTCTGTCTCTCTACGTTTGTAATTCTACATTCCTGCATTATAGCCTAAAATCCAAATTCCCTATAGTTTTTTGTGATCATATATCGTGTATATTTTATGTACACACATAATATTTATTCATTTAAAAGATATAAAGAAATACGTTCGCATTTTCTTATTCACTACTGTTTCATTGTTTTAAATACGTATTGAGTAAATCGGTTGTGTAGGTTTTATAAATAATTTGCATTAGAATGTAACATTAAGAGAAGCGTGATCAGTTTACGGATCTTTGCATCTCATTTTAAACTCCCTATGTAGTCTGGCAACAATGATAATTAAGAATCGTTCATATTTTTTTCCCATGATGAGATGTCCTGGTGGAAGCGAGCTCGATGCAGACCTTCAGAACACACGCTATCTATAACAGAAAATGAGAAAAAGTCGTTTAACAAAACTAAGCGTTTAATATTAAAGTTGGAGACCAATGATTCTGCTTTGTGCTTTGGTATTTCCACAGTCGCCCCAACAAAGTCCTCGTTATTGAGGATTTTGCAGGGTCCACGATTTACCATTTTTTTCCAAGGCGAATACACAAAGTACAAGTAGCAATTGTTAACATGATCTGTTGACTCCTTCCGTAACGTGTTGCTGCAGTCAATTCTTGCCCCGTTCTCCAGTTCATCTTATTGTTATTATATCATGTTCTCTTTAATGTGAGAGTATACAGCACACTTGTAATGCTAGTCTCTGCAAACAAGCAGATGCATACTAAAAAAAAAAAAAAAAAAAAAAAAAAAAAAAAAAAAAAAATCTGCATGTTAACGTGTAAGATTATCAAAAGCCTCCCTCTTTTGTTTATTTACTTATTTTATATCTTCTAAAATCAAGATTCTCCTCCAAGTATCAAAATTCTTGGTGACAATAATAAAGGGCTTCGAATATATGCTGCCTGAATATTGTAGAAAATAGGAAAGTATAGTATTATAGTATAGGAAAGGACCCAATACCCCATCAAAGGGATTGATTGAAACACGAGACGACATTCTGAAAGATGAGACTTTATGTTCAAACGTGAGACAACATTTCGAAAGACTACTGGATTCCACTTCCAACCCTGCTTCAATACTGTCATTAATGGCGTCGATGTAACTGTTGTAGTTGTGTCATAACATTTATGATCTTATTTCCAGCGTTATCCTTAAGTTTATTTAGACGGTATATTTCTAAATCGAGCGTTATATAAGCAAGAATATCATAACTAGACTGATAAAGAATAAGATTCACGTGTTTCTCTGTCTTACAAGCGGGGCTGAGAAATCACCAAAATGAAAATATATTGTTACTTGTATAAACTCAGATGATTCCATGATATTACTAAAATATTGAATGTATAAGGGTATCCATATCGTGCAATTGATCCTAAACTCTTGCAATTTTGAGAAAATACACAAATTCAAGGGAACCTATTTTGTACCAGATAGTCCATGGATCTGACCAAATCTTGAACAAGGCAGCATGAAGTAAGGGTTCACCTGAGCTATGATTCATAACAAATTGATTATGAAATTGTTTTCAGATTGAACAGGTACGGACTGGTCGAAATATTATTTGTAATAATAATGCTTACTTATTCCTTTGCTGATCCACGTTTTACATATGTTTACATTCGTTTATCCTTTTAGCTATATATGTGTCTGTCTCTTCATCTCTCTGGTTGTGAATGTGTAGTATCTCCTGGTATCCCTTTCTTTTCGCGGTTTTATCATGGAAATTTAAGTTTGTCCATTTATTAAGTAGGCGTTTAACTATATTTGGAATTTTACAATCAGTGAATATTTTTTCCATAGTTTTTTTTTTCATCAGTTATTGTTTTTTTTTTTTACCATGTCATCAGTCCCGATATTTATAATATTTTGATTACGAATGAGGTAATTGCCTTGATTTTAAGATTTTTTTTATTTAGAAAGTGGTATAGGTAATAAGATTTACTGGATTGAGATGTAAGATTATTTAGATTTTAGTGAGAATTTACAAAGAAAAAAGAACATAAAAGAAATGCCTATAAATGACAACCGAAAATAAAATCACGCAAATAACTTTTAACTTCCTTCTTAATATTACATTCAACT
>NW_020870262.1:158323-160823 GCF_003789085.1 Penaeus vannamei | reverse complement strand
TTCTCTCTCTCTCTCTCTCTATCTATCTATCTATCTATCTATCTCTTTCTCTCTCTCTCTCTCTCTCAGTATATGTGCGTGTGTGTGTGTACGTGGTGTGTCTATGCGTGTGAATTGACTTCTTGAGATCACCTTATGCATACGATGTAATCTATTATCTGCATTATTACCTACATCGCCATTCACATTATGTCAAGCATTAACTCCTCTATTGATCCTGTATAAAAGGAATATTTAGAAAGTCAATCTGCACAGCCTTTCTATGTACATATCAATCATCTCTTGATATAATAAATACATATTGGATTTCTCTCATTTTCGTTCAATTATTAATCATGGGCGCTGGAGAGAGGACTACGGAGCTATGACATTTTTTTTTAGCCTTCCGAGAGTCATGTCACAGTTTAGCATTGTCATGTTCAGGTCGGGGAATTCTACGTACTAGAATGATATTACTCTTCGCATATCTAAAATATTTTCCTGTTTAAAAGTGAAAATGATCTGTAGCGTAATATATAATTACTGATGAATTTTGATGAATTATGTGACGATTATGAAATTACTTTTTAAAATCTGCATGCGTTCGTCGTCCCCATCTTTATAACTTAGTATGTAATAGGAACTTAACGCATTTTATGCTTTATTTTCATTTATTTGTGTCTTGTCTAGATGTCAGGTACCATAAGGTTTCGTTTATTAAAACCATGGACACAGAATAATAACTATGCCAGGTGTTCTATTTTATTCATCAGTTTATCAATGATGCAAATGTCTACTACGGACTTAACTGAGCATGATACAGCAGTTTTTAAATAATCGTTAGTCTCGTTACCCCGTTAATGACGTCACTCTACCGTACAATACGATGTGATGGCTTCTAGAAAAAAACGCCCTTTTGGCGCCAAACTACCTGTGCTCTTAGAAGGCGGCACCAACTCCGGAACTTACTGCACCTTTAATGTTTTCTTTAATTACGGGTTTGACTGTGAAGAGAAAGAAAAGTTTCGCCATTTTATGGGAATGGCTAGATCAGTAGTAAATCGAGGAGGTGTCATGGCGTCTGATTCTATTTTTGGAAAAAAAACACATGGGATTTATTTTAATAACGTTACAAAAGTTACTGATGCTTTGTAAATATGGTCGATCATTTTGGTCTCTTCAGTTTTCAAAAAGGATGGAAAATAATTATTTTAATTATTATATTCTCACTGAACGATCATCAAAACAGACACCATGACACCTCCTCGAGTTCCTACTGATCTAGCCTTTCCCGCCATTTTATTTGCGCATACGTCCGTACCTCTTTAGGAATTCCTTACTTTAGCGCGGAACGAAGAAAACCCATAAATCTTATCACAACTAAAACGTGTTTGTTAGTCCGGTTTTGCTTGAGCGCCATGGTGATTTGTAGGTCTGTTATTATCACCGCGAAAAACTCCCGCCGTGGCATGATGAACGACTGGATTAGAAAGTCGTCATGTGCTTTAAGGTTTTCCATTGAAATGCGAGACGGGATGTCGCATGCATCGTTCAGTGTCAGTTAAATCGGCTAAATCTGCGCGAAACAGACCGTAGAGTTGGTGATATTCGATGAACTCTGCCGGGGGAGAGGGCGTGGCCTGAGCCCTGTCTCGGCCTAAGCTCATGGCAGACCGTCAGGCAGTTCGACAACGTTTCTGTATACGTGCATGTGTGTATGTATGAACATGTGTGTATGTATGTATATAGATAGATAGATAGATAGATATATTCATATATATACATACATGAATATATATACTTATATATATACATATAGATACCTATATATATATATATATATATATATATATATACATATATATATACCTATATGTATATATATGTGTGTGTGTGCGTGTGTGTGTTTGTACATATGTATATTTGCATATATATGTGTATATATATATATATATACATACATATATATACACATATACATACATATATATATATATATATATATATACATATATATATGCTTGCCTGTGTATCAGTTAGTGTATGTGCATTTTAAAAGTAGATGTGCTAGTGACACTCCAGTCCGATGTTAGATACCACATATTTTCCATGCTAACAGCCTGTGCATCCGTGTCACTTTGGTTTAGTAACACCGGACACTAAAAAAAAAATGTAAGCGAACGCATCAAGGAAACGCGGCGCTGACGAGGGCATCGTCACGGGAGAGTTCCACGTGAGGGTCTTCGCATCTCGGGCTGTCAGTACCGAGCGCGCCGTCATGGGGATCACGTCGCCCTTCCCCTGCTCGAAGATGCCCGGTCCTGCGCGCGCTTGTTGAGGGAATGAGGGAGTGGATCCCGAGTGCGCTGTTTGAGGAAACGCGGTTGTGTTACGATTTTGGAGAAGGACGAAGGGATATGATTACTATGCCTGGGAGAGAGGATTTATGATAAAATATTAGGCCTAGCTTTGCAAAAAAAAAAAAAAAAAAGAAAGAAAAGAGAGAGGAGAAAAAAAGAAG
>NW_020870262.1:130823-153323 GCF_003789085.1 Penaeus vannamei | reverse complement strand
CAGCCTGGACGTCTCGTGTCTGGGCTCCCTCACCGACCTCACCTGCTCCAACAACGCCATCACCTCCCTCACCCTCCACGCCGGATCTCTCGTCTCCCTCATCGCTAGTAATAATCGTGAGTAGGGTTTTTTTTTCTCTCTCTTTTCGGTCTTGGTGTATATTCGTGTCGTTCTGGTCTTCGTCTTTTTTTCATTCTTTGAGACAATTTTTTTCCTTCCATTCTCCCTCAAAGAAAAAAAGATAAATATAAAAATTTCCTTCTATTCTCCCTCAAAAAATAATAATAAATAAAAAATAATAACAATGATAAAAATGGAACAGTGTTGGAAGCCATTTTTTATGAGTCGTGGGGGGTAGGGAGCGCAGTTATGAGGTTCGAGAAGATTCATGCAAGAGGAAGTGCTCCATGCTAACCCCCCTCCCCCCCACCCCTGCTCTCAGTATTCTCTCTTTCCGCCATCCTACCCCTTTCTCCTCCCCTGCTTGTCCCCCTCCTCCCCCTGCCTACCTTTCTTCGCCTTAAGTGCCGTCACACTAGTACTTTTTCCGTCAATTTTTTTTTTTACAATTTTTTGAAATTTTGTCCATTTTTGAGCGAATTGTCGATTCTCCAGTCAGACGATAATTATCGTTTCCGTTTGAAAACCTTTCCGTCAACTTTTTCAGCCAAGTATAGTCAGATCAAGAGCTATATTCGAGAATGTTTGTATTTATGTTAAATAAAATTGTCAAAAAATTGACGGAAAAAGTGCTAGTGTGACACGGCCTTTGCTCTAGGCTTTCCAATCTTCCCTCCCTCACCTTGCCCCAGCCTTCAAGCCTCCCTCACTTATCAGCCTTCCTCCCTATTTCGCCCCCAGCCTCCCCTCCCTCCCCTACCTTCACATCCCTCTCTCAGCCCTCACACTCGCCCCTCATTAAAAGGACAGCCCCACCCCGCCCTAGACAATGAGGGAGGCTTAGACGGTCCCTCACGCCCTCCTCACACACCCCTCACGCCCCCCCCTCCCCACGCCCCCCTCACGTCCACACTTCCATCCATAATTGTTTCCTCTCCCGATTCACCGGGGATGTGGAGACGCCAATTAACGTCTTACCTGCTATGCCTTTCTCAGGTGTTTCGAGATGTGTGAAATAAAGGCCGTTCAAGTTATGGAAATTAGTAGTGCGTATTTCCGAGCGCAAAACAGGTCGAGAGATTTTCAGTCCATTGTTGGCCTCTCATATGCAGGGGCTCGCTATTGTTTCTTGTGGCAAAACGGTCTTGGTGGAACTTTCTACAGAGTTGTGAGTCCATGTTTGTGTATATATATTAATATATAATATACATACATACATACATATATATATATATATATATGTATATATATTTATATATATATATATATTTATATATATATATATATATATATAATATATATATATACATATATATATGTGTGTGTGTGTGTGTGTGTGTGTGTGTGTGTGTGTGTGTGTGTGTGTGTGTGTGTGTGTGTGTGTGAGTGAGTGTGTGCGTGTGTGTGTGTGTGTGTGTGTGCGTGTTCTGAGAACGCGCCTGAAGCTGCACCCAGGAGACGTAAGGATCCAAAACGTGGCTCTGTTCGGAGCGCAGGTGCGGCGCGCGGGAGTGTCCCCGTAACAGGTGCTGTGTCACCGCCACCCTGCATCACCTTCACCTGCTACACCTATCGCCATGTGCACCTGTCGTATTTGCCAGTCACTCTCGCCTCTCGTCTTTATTTTATCATTCTCGTTAACCTATTTGTAACCCCCCCCCCCCCTGTGTTAATCTCTCGTTCATCATGACGTGTGCAGTAGCTAAATATATTTTTAAAAATGCAGACGGGGAAGAAAGAATAAAAGAAAAGTTAAACTGAAAAAAAGAAAAAAGGAAAGAAACTGAAAAAAAAGAAAAGTTAAACTGAAAAAAATAAAAAAAAAATTAAACTGAAAAAAAGAAAACAAAAAAAAAAAACTGAAAAAAGAAAAAGGAAATCAGAATATTAACTACGAAAAATGAGTGATTTTCTTAATACCTTCAAACAAATAAAGCGTCGATTTTTTTTTCTCTCACACTGCATCTCCTCCCCCAGGGTTGAGCAGACTCGAGGTGCGCTACCATCCCCGGAGGCTAGCTCGACTCAACCTCTCCAGGTAAGCTCACCTGGCGGCACCCATTAAACCCATTAAACCTATCCGTCATCCCGTGGGCGTCGCTGCATCAGAACCACGCCCGTGATGGCAGGAAAGCTTGGGGTACCTTTGGTGTAATTGGGTCAGCGCCGTACTGTGGGGTCCTGGTTCAATGTTTCTCTTTTTCTCTCTACTGCCATTGTGACAGCTAGAGACCCATTGTTATTTCTTCTATTTCATTGTCAAAAACGACAATCACTAGATCATTGTAGCAGCAGTGTCATTTGCTTGGTAAAATTGCGGATCATTGTGCTAGTAGTTAGTGATCCTAGTTGGAGTGTTAGAAGTACGTAAGTCTAAGGAACTAAGGTGGGATGGTTTCATTAGTGGCTATTGGCAGTTTTAAAGCGCTTAATGATATCTATGCGTTTTAGACTAATACCCAGAAGCCATTAGCCAACCAGGGTCCGGATTCACTGACGCACTTACGATGGTAAAATAACTGGTAACTATAGTTACCATGGTAAACAGACAGCGGTGGTATTCACTAACAACTTGCCACTGGAGCTACCATGGTAAATTTTACCAGTGGTCAGGGCACTGGTAACTTCTAAGATGACGATGTCATCACGTGTTATCTCGTCAAAAAATAAACATCTAACAGATATCACAATGCGGACATAGTGAAGAAATGCAAATTTCACATGAAATTAGCAAGAATAAAATCCAAGCAAATTCTCGTAAACTTGTAGGCCTACATTATACTAGAATGCATGGAACCGATAAATAAGTGAACTTTTAAAGATTTCTTCTCAGACATAATTATTACAAATGCTATAGAAAAAACTACCTTGCTGATATATAAATTGACAAAACCAACGCTAAACTAGTAGAGCAATATCTGTGTCTGTCGGCATTTTGATAATAGACTCCAAAGTGCATGGGCAAGAATAAGCTTGAAATATTTCCTTTGACAGTAAATGGCGATAAATAAAATATTTGTTTGATCCGGTTCTTTGTTTAACAGTGATGAAAAATATGTAATAAAAAGCTGTTTGGACTGTCTCTTTGTTTTGAGTTAACAATAATATATTAATATACCTGTGTTTGTATTGGTTCCTATCTATACAGTAAATATATATCCATAATGGATATAATAAAATAAATATATTCTTTTTTCTGCATGCTGAAATAGTGTTTTGGCTCTGATGATTATTTAAACAATCTCGCTGTATCTAGTTCTGTTTACATGTTACGTGATTGGCCGAAGGAACCTAAAAGATTATGTATAGCGCTCGCTGATTGGTTGAGGTGCTTTAACAGAGCCATCTATCTGTTGGCTACCATTAGAATGAGTCGATTTACTCATTTCTTCATGAATCCCAGTTTGCCATGACTGGTAAACGCAATGGTAAATGACCGCTGGTAAATGCGTTACGAGTGTATGTTAGTGAATCCGGCCTATATCAGTGTGGTATCATGTTATATTTTCTAAGGGCAGGTAACTCATTTCTGAGTGTTAATATAGTATTGAAGGTGAATGGCAAATACTCTACCGTGTTGATAGTATGGTTATATACCCTAAAATGTGTCCCTAATTAACGAAGACAATTCTTTCACAGACGACTGTAGTTCCCTTGTAAACTTTTTTCCCCCCATGTCTTCAGGAACGAGTTATCAGCTGTGCCGCCATGGCTAGTTTCGAGTACAGAAGTCACACTGGTAGACGTGAGCCACAACAACCTCGCGTCGCTGCCTGCTTTCCTCACTTCGGGGCACCTGCGTCGCCTCCACACCCTCTCTGCTCACCACAACCATCTCTCCAGCTTCATGGTTCCCCAACGCGCAATGTCTGAGCTACCCAGTAACCACTCGTACCCCAACGTAGCCCACAGTTCCTCTTCCACGCCGTACCGATCGCAGCATCACGGCCGAGAACAAGGCCAAGCTCAGAGCTCGTCCGCCAACCCACACGAAGAACCGAAGTGGTGTTCACTCGAGGTGCTTTTGCTACACCACAACCGCCTCACGTCTCTGCCCAGCTGTCTCTTCACTTGGCTTAGCAGGTAAATTATAGCCGGTGTTCGGCTAGTGCATCGGTGTTTTGCAGTTAGAAAGGTTGTATATCCTTTCTTTACATGCACAACGACTTAATTTCAGATTACGAGTTCTGAACGTGAGCGCCAACCAGCTGTCAGCTCTGCCGTCCCCTGAAGGACGACGAGGACGCGGGTCGCCAGATGCCCGAGACGAGACGGGCCCTCAGACCAGCTTCCCGCTCCAGGAAGTCTATGCAGCAGCTAATAGACTCCGGGATCTCACTCCTCTACAGCACTGTAGAGCTCTACGCATCCTCCACGCGCCATACAATAGAATAGCAAGCTTACAGGATAGGTCGGTACCATTGCCAGGGCTATTCTGAGAGTATATTTGTTCAATTGATCTTTGAAGCAATCATTTAGCATCCATGACGAAAGGCATATTTTTATATAGAATTAAGATATTCCTCAGATCGGGGAAAATATCACTTGTTTTGCATTTACGCACGTGTAGTTCATCCCTTGGGTAATTAATGTCCAGACGATTACATCAAGGTCTTCAGCTGGCCTCAGTTTGTATGAGAAATTTATGAAATAATGAGCAGTGAAGTTTATCGATTTACGGTTGTGATACATCCAGGTTGATATGGTCTTGGGAGTTACTGGAGGAGCTAGTACTGTCAGGGAACGTCTTGACGAATGTGCCAGCTGGTGTGTCCCGTCTGCGCCGTCTTCGAGTCCTAAAAGTCCATTCTAACCCTCTGCGTTGCCTTCCCCGCCTGGCTCACCTCTCTGCTCTGAAGGTTAGTTTATTTGACTGTCCCGAGGCACATTTACCCTCTCCGCGCCTTCATACATGTCAAGACCCGCAGCTTCCGTAAGAATTTTCACTTTTTGTGGTCCTCTCCTATTATATGACATTTTACACGACGCAGGTAGTGGACGCGTCTCACTGCCAGCTGGGTCGAGTCGAACTGGAGGAGCTGGTCTCGCCGGGGCTGGTGGCGCTCGACATCTCGGCCAACACAGCGCTTTCCCTCGACCACCATCAGTTTACAAAGTGCAAGTAGGTTTGAGTCACCAATACTGCATATGTATGGGTACATATATACATATGTATCTGTGTATGTATGTGTTTGTGCGTGTGTACATATTGTAAATACCTACAAATAAAGCCACGTGACCGTTTAATACCCATGTTATAAGCCACTAAAGCCAAACTCACTCAACAGGTCTCGACGGCCAGTAAACGTAGTCGATGTCACCAGTCGTTCCGGGCGGTCCCTGCCCTTAACCAAGCCCCACGCCTCTCAGCTCGCGTCGTCCCAAGACCCAGGCTTCAGAGGAAAGGGCGACGCTTTCCCCAAGCTGCCCTGGACGTTAGGCTTCGCTGAAACCATTGGCAGAGACTCAAAGTAAGTAAAGCTATATCGTAAAGCCATTGTGTCTAAAAAGTTGTATTGGTACAGACGTGTTTCCGAAATGACATGTGTTCGATAGGATTTCTTTAGTGTTTTGCATTTATTTCAGGTTGACTGTAGGCCAGCTGAGGATGCCAGATATAGCGGGCGAAGGGCGTGTCGGTGTCGCGGCCTTGGCAGACGGAGGCCAAGAAGTAGGGTGCGTCGGAAGCCTCCTGACCGCACTCCCCGCGTTACTCCAGGAGGAAAGAGCTTGTTCTCGCTCGCACACTTATGCTCTTAAATATGCGCTTCTTACCGCCCTGAGGTAATTTTCTCTCTTTTCAGTTACACTGTTGAAGTGAATTTTCGATTTTCTTATTCTCCATGCAGTATTTTTTTTGTAAAATGTTATTGTTAGTTTATGTTGCGAGGATGTTAATGATTGTCTTATTATAGACGACTGCGGTCCCAGGGAGCTCCCTTACCTAGTGCAGTGTGTGCCGCTCACTTAGAACTCGAGGGCGTCGAGTCTTCCCGATGCCCTGTCCTCCGCCTCTGCTGTTACGGTGCTGTTTCTGCCGCTGTGACGACGACGCACGGGGAACCCATTTTCGTCACAACATCGTCTCCTCGAACGCAACAGGTGGGTCCTCTTAGACACAAAAAAGAAAGAAAGAAAGAAAAAACATTTATCTTGTACTTCGTAACTCCGAACCAAGATTACCTCGCAGTTTGGCCAAGCTTTCACTAATTAGACGTCACATTCCCTCAGAACTGTGTAAGAAGCTGTGATGACGGCGTGAAGTGTGCGTTGGGTGAGCCCGTCACTTTGCCCGATCCACACACGACAGAGTTGTACCTGGGGCCACATCACACCGCTGTTGTGATTGGGAGTGCGAGGTGAGGCAGTGGACTCTGTTGTAGGTCAAAGCGAAAGAGAAGATTCGTTGGAATATGCAATATAAAAGATGTATTACCTGATCTATTCAACCGATTGATTCAATTCAGTTGATTCTATCCAATTAAAATATACAATATAAAGATATATTACCTGACCTACTCAACTGATTTTGTATATGGTTCAGTAAATACAACCCATAATATTATCAACTCTTGACAGAATATCAGGTATTATTGTGGGCGGGTTCAGTCATTCAATAAACTTAAATATGGCAATGAAACCGACATAGGTAAAGTAATCATAATCTAAGAAATACTTTCTCTTATTCCAGTTTTTGGGACGTTATCGGGACAGATGAAGTGGCGAACGTGTGCAGTGAGATGACCGATCCAGGCAAAGCAGCCAAGCGACTGCTGGACCTGGCACAGGGATACGGCACCCGCCAGGCCCTTAGTGTCATCGTCGTGCGCCTTCTGCCAGCGCACCACAAGTGGCAGGGACGCTCGGCCGTAGAGAGCGCGCAGTTAAGCTCAAGTAGATCAAAGTCCAAAAGTGTTGAATTACTCAGTACTGACGGTGCGCTCCACAGACGGAATTCTGTGGATGAAGATGCTCTGGTCAACCGAATGCAGCTCAACAGAAAAACGAGTGCTGTAGACGTGTCCACCAGCACGGTAGAAAACGATGACCACAGAAGGAAACTGAGGTCGAGCAGTCATAGTAAAAAAAGCACGAGTTCGCCCCTACGTCACGACGCGAATAAAAGCCGGGTGGTCAGTGCTGTGCTGAAGACGAAGAGCCGCTCAGAGAGGAATCTCGTGGAAAACATCGAAGACATGGACCGCTCGTCGCCCAGCGGACAAAGCCAAAGCGACCACAGCGAACACGACTCCGACATCCAGAAACCCAACACCAGACCCAAACCGCCTGAATCCCTAGTCCCTCCCAAACCCCGAGCGTTGCGACCCAACCTCGAGGACCTTTACGCCAAACCCAACCGAAGAAAACGGGAAACGGGACCCAAAACCGAGTCGGGATCGAAGCCAGACCCCGCGAAGACGAACACCGTCCAGCAAGCAGTCACCTACTACCACTACCCTCGACCAGACCCTTCGCAGCCCTCTCCCCAGAACCACCTGGCGTCCCACCTGCTCGGCATGGGGAACACTGACCTCGACGACGGCGTTCTAGCGCCCCCTGCTGGCTTCGCTGACACCGGAAGCGACTCGGAGGACAGTGATAGCGGGCTCAGTGGCGTGAGCGGAGGACACCAGCGGACGAGTCCCTTGCAGCACGCTCAGTCCGAGGATAATATCCTAGGGAACGATCCTGAACAGGTAGGATACACTCGACGCCTTTTCATTGTAGGGGGAAAAGGCCTGCATCATCAGAGGACATTTGCGACGAAAGTGAACGTTTATGTATTTTTCACTGTTATTGTAGATTAATATTTGAATTTCTATATGCAGTTTTTTATATCTATGTTGATATAATTAGTTTTGTAATTAGTTAACCTCTTCTTGTCTCCATTGTTATCATCATCATCATCATATTCATATTCATCCCCGTTATCATTATCAAAATTACTATTGTTATTATTGTTACAATTGTTAATATCATCATCATCATCATATTCATCATCATCATCATCATTATCATTATATTCATCATCATATTCATATTCATCACCGTTATCATTATCAAAATTATTATTGTTATTATTACTGTTCGTATTGTTAATATAATCATCATCATCATCATTATCATTATTATTGTAGCAGTAGTATTAGTAGTATTAATAAAAGTAATAATAGTAATAATAATTGATTATGAATATTATTAGTAGTAGCAACAGCAGTACAGTTGTAGTATTATTAATGTACTGGTAATATTATTATTGTGCCTTATCATATATTTTTTGATATTGCTATTCTTCTTCTTCGTGATATTGCTGTTACTTTTATTATTATTATTATTATTATTATTATTATTAATAATAATAGTAGTAGTAGTTTCATTATCATTATTATTAATTATTATTGTTATAATTATTATTATTATTGTTGTTATTATTTTTAGTAGTAGTAGTAGTAGTAGTAGTAGTAGTAGTAGTAGTACTGTTATTGCTATAATTATTATTGTTATTATTTTATATTATTATTATTATTATTATTTATTATTATTATATTATTATTATTATTATTATTAGCTATTATTATTGTTATTATTATTACTATTATTGTTATTATTATTATCATTATTACTATTATTATTATTGGCATCATCATCATTAGTTATTATTATTATTATTATTGCCATCATCATCATTAGTTATTATTATTATTATAATTATTTTATCGTCATCATCATCATCATTATTATTATTAATGGTTAATGCGTTTAACCAATAAATGTACTAGACATCAGGGGTCATATAGCACTATTATTATTATTGCCATTACTATAATTTTCATTGCTATAATTATCATCGTCAAACCGCCATTTACATTTGATTGTTTTTGTTATTTTCTGTCGTTATTTATCATTGCAGTAGTATCATTAGTGTTCACAAATTGCTACTAATATAACTATATTATCCTTAATCCTTAAATATATCACACATTTACTATTTTTTAAACATCTGACATATTTACTAGTCTTTAAACATATCACACATTTACTAATCTTTAAATATATGACACATTTACTAATCTTAAAATATATCACACATTTTCAAATTGTTCATCCGCTCACTATCTCGCCAGGTTACGGAGGAGCAGTTCCGCAGTTGGGAGTATCTTCTGGCCCGCAACGCCAAGCTCCTCTTCATGCGTGAACTGGACACCCTGACCCGGTCGAATTCACGCTGTAGTCCCCTTCCGACCGCGTCCGCTCCCGACCTGGTCACGGCGTCGACTGCGGAACCCGACGCGACCACTCACTTCCAGCGCAACCCCATCCGCAAGTCCCGCTTGGGTCGAGGAACCTTCCGTCTCATCCAGAGCAAATTGAGTGCCACGACGAGTAAATTTAGCACCTTGCAACGATTTAGAAGCAACGCCTCCAAAAACGAGAGTAATTTCCGCCGATTTGGGAGCTTACAGAATCTCAAGTACTATCAACAGAACCGCCCGAGACCCTCTCATTACCCGTTAGTTCAACCCGACCTGGCGACAGAAATGCAGGAGCGACCAGCTTTGGATTCACTTGAGCTGGAGACCCGCATGCATCACTATTGGCATACCGGCGTCACGAACTTCTAACTTCTGGAACTTCCAACGTGAGAAAAGAAGTAAAAAATTAAAGGCATTTTAAAGCTAAACCACAACGAACCAAATAGAAATGCAGTAGGTATTTTATAGCCAGGGTTTTTACGTCAAGAATGTGAACATTGGTATTGATACCACTTGTATATCTCCACGTAATAAAGTAATAACTCGTCCATAATTTGCTTCACTTCTCCTTTAACATTACTTCATTTGTTCAAGATATTGCAGGTCTCTTGAAATAAATATTTTCCTTTGAATAAAAAATATCCTTTGAAACAATTTTTTAAACTTTAATATAGTTTAAAAATTGGAGAAACTAATGAAAAGCAAATACTAAATCAAATTCAAAATTCTAGACTGTATTTGAAAAACTTTCAGACTATAAGACTCAAGAGACGGCAGATAAATTTGCTCATATATATCAAAGATAAAGTAAACTAAAGGTGGTTATTAGGATATTTTATTAAGCTTCATGAACATATACCTAAGTAGGAATATGCTGTGAAAAATGTTTTAACATGCAGCTATGCTTAACAGAAGATGTATGATATATGCTATACTACACAGCATGTAGAGAGAGAGAGAAAAGGGGAAAACAGGACACAAAAATGGTGTTAAATTTGAAAGATATGAAATGCAGAAGGACCTCTAAAATGTAAGGAAAGACACATTACTACTTTTCTAGTTGATAATTCCATGGACGAAGCTTCTAAGCAATCAAAGGAAACAATTTCACCAACTGTATGAATATCAGAGCTAGGGTAAAGTATGATGCTGTGAAAACCCAGAGAGTTATGTATTGATTTTAATTGAATGTTAATACTAATAATGCACAAAGAAATATAAAAAAAAATATGTGCAACAAAGTTCTCTTTAATATTTCTTATTCTACATTTCATCTGAACTTTAGCAAAATATATGATCTTTGTATCTTAAACTTTTCACTTAAAGCTGCAAGCACAATAAAAAATCGATTTAGAACTATCCAATCTCTTCACCTACACAATAAAAATTTGACCCTTTGCAGTTTCCATAAAGGTCATACAGCTGATTTTGCCTAATTTTCATAATCACCTTTAGATGCTTAAAATTATTTTGGTATACAGTATACCTGTCCCTTTGCAACATTTCAAAATATTTAGAAATACCATGCAGATATTAATCCATTCCTTGGCATCATAAAACCTAGTAACTTTTCAATAACTTTTCATGGTAATACGAGAAATGCAATGACAGCCTGGCAGTGTACGAGTACCTCACATAACACTATTTCTTATGGTAGTAAATAACAAAGCCCAGGCAGGAGACGAGTGATTACGTAAAAGTTCTCCACAGACCCTGTTATGACTATTTCAAGTACCAATGCGACAGCAAGTAAATTTTTCAAGCTCAATAGAAGAACATAATTGCTGTTACATCGTATATGAGGTATATCTGGAAGAGTACTTGTTTCTTCATTCATATTTGTGCTTCATCTCCAACAAACTATTTAAACATATAATTAAATTTAGCATATTCCACTAGGAGGAAAAAGAATTAAAAAACAATTTTACTATGTGTGATTACCTCTTCTTTACCAAACACAAGTAAATATTACTATATTCTTTGTGATAATCATCAGTGATCTCCATTTTTACTGCAAACAGGACAAAGTTTAAATGATATAGAGAGCAAGGGAAAGATAAGAATCATGGAACTAGAGTGTTAAATATATGAATATGGGAATGCAGTAAAAAGGGAATGAATGCTGTCTGTGAGTAATTGTGAGTATCATTTTATTTAATTGTACTATTTCAAGAAAATAACATACATCAAACTTGCAAGGAGGAATATAAATATATGCTTCACTTAACTAAATCTTCAGAGATGCAGAATAAAACAACCTGATAAGACATGAAAGAAATGTAATATTAAGAGTGGTCAAGTATGACCACTTTTTCATCAACTGGATTATGGTCAATAATACAATACAAACTATTGCTACAGGTAATTTCAAAGGCATCTCTTGACACTTAACAAAAAACAAAAAATATTTAGCAAATCACATGCATGCATACATATCACATAATAATCATATTTCACATCTCAAATACAATTACAATATCATAATCTCTATTGCAGTTCTTTCAAGCAAAAATATTCATTACCAACTGCTCAGTAACTTGTGTTAAACAGCTGATTTGCTGAAATTGTGTGATGCCTGACAATGAATTTTCATTATTTAGACATGCATATACACAGAAATATTTACAGATCTATCAGTAACAACATGCTTATCTACTGGATAGATAGATAGGAAAATGTATATCTATCAGATAAATAAACAAATATGCATGTACTTCCGTGAATAAGCATGTTCGTATTCATGAATATTCATTGGGTCGGGCCTCGCACAATTTTAACAAACTGGCCGAAAGTTTTTTTAACAATTTCTGAAAGTACAGACCAGAAATTCTAATACATTAGTGTATCAAAACAACAATTTCAAATGTTTTTTTCTTGATAGTTACAAATTTCACAATAATGCAGTTACTTATTAAGTATATCCCTGGACTTCACTAAGGAAATTTACCTTACTGAGCGTTAAATGCTAAGATAAAAATAATAATGGTATTATTACACACGAAATCTGAATTTTCATAATTGCTTTTGTCCCTTTGCATATATTTGGTACATCTATTAATCATTTTATATATACAAGTGTCTCAGTAAGATTTTTTTTTTTTTTACATTATATAATTTAAATGTCAAGAGGGAGGACATCCCACTTACGGGTATTTATATCATCATAACAACAATCTTAAAAACAAACAAATATTGTTAAACTGACAAAATCATAATATAATATAATCTAAGCAAATATCTCTACTAATATCTGAGCAACACTTCAAAAAATGTAAACAAAGCATATTCATGGTACACAAAAATAATTAAATAACAAATAAAATATAGTTATTTTAAAAATGCTCAGAGCTCAACATCTAGGATGCAGTTCCTTAAACATAATGGCATGAAAAACACTCCTTTTCATTCAATAATGATCAAAGTCGCATCTTTATTTCTATGAGGCACTGCCCACTTTATATACACACTATTCTATCAATCATTTTAGTTCCCTCACAACCAAACATCTCATACTTATTTATATTCTACTTAAATGCAAATAAAGAATGTAGTATCAATCTAACATGAATAATCTGTTAAACAAAATCAATGCAAAGTAGCACCTTCATTCAATTAACAATTTCAATTTATCTAAATCTAATTTACATCAGTGTCGTATTTGCCCACAACACACAAGAATATGCATAAACAGAGTTGATTGCGGCAAATGCAGAAAAGGTATGAATGACAGTTAAAATCTTCACACTTCTGAGTTATATATTCAGAAGTACATACACCCCTGTATGCACTTCTCATTCATATATTTCCTACACGAGTATGCATCAGATATTTGTTGAAACTTTATTGTATTCTAAATAATAATGAGAGCTCAGTCCAGTACACTGTAATAATGACAGCTTTGTATTCATTCATTTCTGCTCAGCTTTTCCTTGAAGCCAAATATCCTAAAAGTCTGTCTTCTATGCAGATATCAATCACAATGAATCCTCTTTTGCCAAACCTTTCCAGCCACACTTTCCAGTCTTCTGATCTTTATTCATCCATTAACTGTATATCTCTTGTACAGAATAATCCATTTTTGATCAAAGTTTATACTAATATGGATCCTCACTGAAATTCTTGCAAATTCGTAATTTATCACTGGCTTTCAATATTTTGTAATACACATACACACACACACACAAAAAAAGAATGCTTTTTTCATACACTGTAAGTTTGCTAGATACACATTCACTTAGGACATGTGTGATCTCTCTATCATATCTGAATTAGTACTATATCTCTATGGAAATTACTAAAAATGTCAATGCAATAAGGTGAAAATACAAATATGAATAGGCAAATTAGTCCAAGTTTTCTTGACATTTCACTTGCATTCACCACAGCCTTTCCAGTTTCTTTCAAGATTTACAACATCAAAAAGTACTACAAAATAATACTGCAATTGTGACTGAGAAGTTAAATAAGTGTACTTCACAAAGAGAAGATAAATCTTGTTGACATTACGAAGAAAGAGTCAGTGGCTAATATTGTGAATCAGGAAGAAATAAAATCTTAATTAGAAGATAATGTGCTATGCATTACACTCACCACCACCAATCAAATCCCATCTCATCAAACTATAAGATTAAAACCAAATTCGAAAAATTCATTATCTGAAGCACCAACCCAGTAAATAACATCAGAACTCAATAAATATTCTCATTTGCTTTCACTGAAAAGATTTTTCCTTGCCTGCCTTTACATTGTTAAAATGGATGTTGACATTTATATTAGTTAATAAAGACAATGAAGATCTTATCTTGCCAAAATGAGCTGCCATTACTATCTTTTATGACTGAAAATATATGGAAATTTTACATTCAATGCTACATGCCTGTATCTTTATTGGACGGTAATAATGTTCAGCAGAAAAGCGGCATTGCTTGACCAGGTTCTCTACAGCTGAATGTGGCTTGTAGTCACCAAAATGTAAAGCAAGTGTTTAATCCAGTTTGTATTTTGACTAGGAACTACTGGTCAGAAACTCTAAGCTCTATAGAATATTCAGATCTTCCAATTCTCATTCATCTTTCTAGCCTACTTTTATCACATGTGGCCACATATGTATGACTGATGAATTCAAGTGGATATACAGATATCTATAAATGTGCACCTGTGACTCTATAGCAGTTTGTTGGAATGGAGAGGAGAGGAGAGCAAGAGTTGGGAGGGAAAGAGGAAAGAAGGGAAGAGTAAGCAAAGGGAGGCAAAAAGAGGGGAAGAAATGGAGAATGGGTACCAGAGGGCATAAAGATGGAAAGGATAGGGAATAACAGCAAAAGGAAGGAGAGAGGGAGGAAGAGGAAGAGGAAATGGGAGAGGGAGAAGGAGAGAGCGTGGAAAAAATAGTATGACTTTAAACATGTTTTCTAAGTAAGTGTGAAATTCCAAATGCAGAAGCAAAAATTACAGGAAGAGTAACTGGAAATCTCAAGCTACTGCTACTTAAAGTTCACAAAATTTTGTTAATGTTAAATCCGAAAATCATTTATCCCGAAGAAAATCTAAGAAAATCTATTCCTAATTAGAAGAATTTTCAACTTTGTTAGGAAAATAGACCATATTCTTTTTCAGAGATTAACAAGAAATTTATACATCCTCGTTCTAAAATCTTTGGCATGGTATGGAGTAAAAATAAAAAAAATAGAATGGTAAAATAACAAGCATAAACAGCATGTTGTTACTGAGGCTGGACTGATGCTGGGCAGGAAGTAAACGAATACGCTGGAAGCTGGTTGTACACCCAATGATCAGAAGTTGGAGAATGGAATAGTCGTGTTGGGAATGGCACATTTTGGGCAGCACGCTCTCGTTCTTCCTTCCGTTGCTGCTCTTCTAGAGCCCTCTTGTGGCTTGTGGCTGTTTCGACATCACCACGAGCAAGGGCTACACTTACGTCGTGCCACAGGCGGCGAGATTCCATTGGAGATTGCTGCGCCAAAGGCTTTAAGCGTTTGTGACAAACAATTGGTATGTCATTTACGTCCACAACCTGAAAATACATAAATGTTTTTTTATTTTAAGCATGAAGCAATCACTTTCTTGCTTACTCTTGCCATAAATTATGATGAAAGTTAGTATGCAACAGATCATAAATGTGTTTGGACCAATTTGAAATTGTGAACTTACTCTATGATATTATGCCTTTATACCATTTTGTTGAGACAAAAATAATTTTCCTATTTCAATGATGAAACTTAGAGAAAAATAGATGAATGACATCAGATTATTCTAGTCATCTCCTATTATCTACAAATACACATTAAACCAAAAGAGATCTTCACAATACCTCCTGAGATCCATTAGCATAAGTGAATTCCAGCTGTGAATCCCATTCTCCCTGTACTTTGGTCAGAGTAGTTCCAGCTGCGTTTTTCACTTCGGCTGTCACCCTGTGTAGACGTCCTCCGTAAAATGGCTGAAATAGGTTACGTTAAAAATAGATATATATAAATCTTTATCTATATACTAAAAATTTTCCTTTTTACTACAATAGATTAAGATTAAAACTATGAATCTTCTTTCAAAATATTTCATCCATATATATAATAATATCAACAGCAATTCATATCAAAACTTACTTTAGTGTGGAAGACAATAGCAGCCTGACAGCCTGTCTCAGGTGAAGAAATGTTTACCCGACCTCCAAGTTCAACCCATGGATCAGTCAGTATGCTTCTTGCATATGCAGATGGCATGGCAAGACTATAGCTTTCACGGACATTGCCTATGATGAGGGTAATGTCTCCAATCAAATTAACTCCAACAGACATACCCATAAACTTTGACTTAGTCCAGATGTGAGCGTTTATACTTAGCTGCTTCTCCGGACACTCAAAAAAGAAAGCAGACACTGTAAAGAGTAAGAGAGAGAGAGGAAAAAAATCAAAATTACCATAACACAAACACAAAAAAATAATTGCAAACCTACTACTATCTGAATCATCACCATGTTATCTCAACAAAACAAGTAACAAACCTGGTGGATGATGAGACACTTGCTCAGCTGCATATTTGATGTTGACAAAGGGGGACTTCTTTCCATCAGTAGCTTTCCCATTCCCAGTCTCCCCTATCTCCTTTGGAAAATATGAAAAATAACATTATATCTCATACAAAATTAATGATGAACAGTAACGAAGATAATAAAGTATCACCTTTCCATAAGAGCAACCGTTAAAACAAATTCTTGCCAAAATAGCGTTCAATACAAACAAATCAGATTGGTACTGTCTTTCCTCTACAAATTCCTGTACCTGTTTTCTTTTCCAATATCTTTACCAATAAGGTGAATTTATGAGTCCCATAACATAAGTTTACCTTTTCACATCTCATGTAGTACCATGCTACTTAAAGACAAATGAAGTTGTTCCTTTGTAAATTCGCACTGTGGTAAGTTTACATGCAGAAATTAAGAGAAATGTTTACACAAAAGTTTAACTAAAATGACTGAGTGCATTAATGTACAGATAACAAAATCAAAATAAAGAGTTTTGCTGGATAGTTTCTATTAATTTCTTCCTAACCAGAACACTTACTTCCCCATGGATGGAATCCCTTGGAATTCGCCAGTTACAATGGAATGTCTCCCCAATAATAGGATTGTAAGGCTTCTTAGCAACAGATCCATTTCGTCCAACATGAATGCTTGTTAAATACCATTTAACCACTGCCTGCATGCGATCTTCTGGTGTTGTTGCATCAGCAATTCTGAAAGTACATGTTACTATTACTACAAAGTCCCCTATCAAGAAAAAATAAATACTAAGCTTTTGCAAATATCCCTTCCATTGTACCAAACCCAAATAAGCATCTCATTTATGTTCCAACAGCAGTTGTAAATCCTCTCAGTAAAAATATATACATCAACCCTATTAATCAACTGGTTAAAAAAACATGTGCTTATTACTTAGCAAAATAGTCAGGATGTCCCAAAAAGTCTGCAAACATTTCCAGCAGGGAACGACGCTCCAAAATAAATGTTGGCAGTGTGACACGTGTGAGGTCCATTCCAAGTCGCAGCTGAGATATGATGTGCATGATGACAGACCTTTGTCCATCACCAACTTCACCAAGGTCACCGTCGCCACCTGCTTCATCATCATCACTCACTTCAGAGTCATACCCAGTAACACCTGTTAACAGAATAAAAAGTTTTTTATGTTAAAAAAAAAAAAATAAAAAAAAAAAAAACACATGAATTCTATTACAAAAATCTGTCCAAAAAAACATCAGAATATCCAAGTTTTAGACTCTAAAATTGTACATCTCAAAGCCTAATTCTGAATTACAACTATTTGAACTATCCCACTAATCAAGATTTTTACATAAGCAAAGATTCATATAATCCAACAACATTCATCTGCTAAGATACTACACTGACTTACCAATGCGTGAGGAATGTGGCGGTGGGGTCGGAGTAGAAACAGGAGTCTCAGATGCAAGTGATGATGACTTGGAACTTGTCGTCCCTGCCACATCAGGCAAACAATGGCTAGCTGCAACAGCTGCTGGTGAGGAAGGAACTAATGGCTGGACAGCACTGCTACTTGGAGGAGTTCCACTAACTCCCTGGGTTGTTCCTGGGGTTGGAGAATGTGGTGCTGTGCGGATCCTCAAAGAAGGTGATGATGATCGCAATGAAGGTGACCCTAGGCGTGTGCTGAAAGTAGGAAGTTTTCTTATAATGCTTGCTGATTAAGATAACTAGAACACAACGATAAGAGAATACAAACTTTGTTAGAAAGTACCTTATTCATACTTACTTCCAAAACCTAAAAATGTTTCATGTCATTATTTCTCTGCTTGCTTGACTCCAATGGTACCAATTGAAAAAATTCATAAGACTCTATGGAAGCATCTAAACATATTGATTTTTTTACCAGTGACAACTAAAACATTCATTACACAGAAAAAGAGACATTGTACCAATACATGTACTAGGTACTTGGTGCTCAAAAAATTATATCTAAAAAGCACAAAAAAGGACTACAAAGGCAAATGCTACATTTCATTCTATTCTAATATATTCTACAAAAAAATCCATTCTAACTATCACTACATAAGAATAATAAGACAAGCTCTTACAATTTTCTCAAGTGTTACAGATACTGTCTCAACCTTTCTGTTTATCACAGTAAAATAATACTTACTAAAATTAATGACAAAAAATCTTATCTAACATATCAAAATAATATGTGATTATATTCTTACCACAAATAAAAGACAACACTTCCTTTCTCAGAAGCTTTTGCATTTAACCTCCATGCACAGACTAAATGTATAATTACAAACCCATCATCAGATTTTAATGCCTATATAAATATATCACATTCATAGTTACATTTTTATTTCTGGTGTTCAGTATCACTTCTCAAGCTTATGAACATCGAAAAACTTATATACATTTTTACAAAAAAAGGGTTACATTCAATTTGGTGCTTACAATATACTCACATCTGATATACTGTACGTTTCATCATACTTCTACTCCAGTAATAATTTCACAGAAAAACAAACTAAGAGGTGAACCACAAGCAAAATAAAAATGATGGTAAAAGTCACAACAATACCATCTATATAAGCACTGTGTGTTATGTTTGGAGATGGATGGCAAGAGGGTGGTGTGTGCATCATGCTGTGTGTACGTACGGAGTGGGAGACGAACGCCGCCGCTGAAGAGAGGCAGAGGAGGCATCTGAAGCTGTGCGCCGATGGAAGCGTGGGGAGCGTCCCAGAAGGGGGGAGCAGCGTGGTGAACACCGACCACTCAAGCTCCCAAAGCTCCCCACCCTGTCCACACACACAGACCCCAGGAGAGGACACACCACCAGCAGTAGCACCACCACACCAAAGGCAGCCCAACACAGGCAATGGATTCAGGAATAGCAGAAATGAAAGAGGGGGAACATATTTTAGGGATAGTATAGAGACGGACAGGAGGACACAAAAAAATGGGGGTACAAGTATGAGGGCAACTAATAAAAAAGTAAAGTTAGAGAGTGGATTTAAAAAATCAAATGCTTCTAGTAAACATAAGCATGGTGTTAACACAAACATCAAGAAAAAGAGATCAGTGTTGTCAGAGAAAAATAACTATAGCTCATAAACCATAAGAAAAGGTGTATTCATAGTATAAAAGTAAGAAAAGGTGTAGGAACAGGACAGAAGTCTCAAAGAAGGTATGCACAGTAAAGACCATGAATATGTGTGACATGTGTAAACAGTAGCTATGATATAATCATTGACAGCAATGGTCATCTACATAAAAAAGAAGCTTTTCCAACATAGAAATATGAAAGACAAAAATGAGCATCATAAGAAGAATGCGCAGAAAAGGACTGGATGAACTATAAGAGAAACCCTCCAAACCACTTGAGAAGAAGAAAACATCATGTAAAGAGTTAATGAATCTAATAAAACTGGTCAAAAATAATGTTTCCCAGAATGATAGATATATAGGCCATGGGTTTGGTGAGAGGAATTAGAACATTAACCCAACATTGACGGGATGGCAAGAATGCGTGCCAAGTCCTTTGTCTTTTTGTTATTACTTGCCTTTACGCATAGAAGGCTCCACAAGTACTTATTCACCAAGGAGACAATTACTAGTTGTACCAACCTCACCTTGTTGATATTCAGAATGATTCTTTTTTATCCTTTATTGTTATTATTATTGGTAATAACATTATAATGATTATAATGTTAATAATAATAATAACATCATCAATATCAAGAGCTTGAGAGAAAAAAAATGTTTTTTGTAAACTCAAGGAAATGGGAATTACCTAAGAACACTTAGGCTTAATGATTACCCCTTTGGTGGCTAAGCAATAAAGGTCACAACAATAGACAATGCAATTCCCCAGCACCGTTGGGTTAAAAATGAGTTCACTGGAGAAGAGTTAGTGTGAGGATAGATAACTGCTACATATTTCAGAAAAGAGAAGAAATAGGGTGGAGGTGACGTGACATCAAAATGAGAGGCATCGATTTATGAAAAGGTCTCACTGGTAGGCTTTAGAAACAGAGAAGAAAGCAGTACTACTTTTTAAAAATTAACTTAAAAAGTAACAGTAACCTAACCACAGCTAAAGTTTAAAGGAAAAAAAAACATACCCACACAAAGGAAGAATAAGTATAAAGGATGTTATAATGAAGATTATAAATGAAGTACATTTGGACAACAATTAAAATGACAGTCAAAGCAGAATTATCTTGCTAGAGCAACATACAAACACAGCACCCAAAATAAGTATAATATATGAAAAATCAAACACTTCACGGGGAAACACTTGCTAAAAAAGGGGAAATTCTAGACAAACAAGAACAGCCAAATTTTAAAGTGTGAAATTAACCCCTTTGTTCCAGGTGACATGATCATAACGTCATTAAGAAATTTGGCTTCAGGGGCAGGTGACGTTAACATGTCGTCATGGATAAAAATGGCCGTGAGCCGGGTGATGTGACCTTGTCATCATGCGTGAAAACCAGAGCGACAGATATGACTCGCCAGGAGTGCACAAACCTCTTGGCAGGTAATTAAACTCATTTGGTGTTTAGAAAGGGGCTTTTGTGTTGAATATGTCTGCGAGCCATGACTGGAAGAGCACTGGCTCCTAGGAGATCAAATTTTTATACTCAGTGTCCTATTCCTGGCCGCTATGATTGGGGGCACTGGCTGTATTACAGAAAATTGAATATTACGAAAAAAAAATTTAAATGACACAAATAACAAATACATTTTTTTCTTGTACTGAGTGTTTTACTACATAAAGAGATGACATGGCATCTGTGCAAGATAAAGGAAATCAAAAGACAAATGTGGACACTGGAAAATAACAAACACCTAAAAACGCAAAATAACACTGCAAAGGGCAGGTATAACGTCCCGTCAGCACATAGGAGTGTTTGTGTTAGCCCGGCCTAAACATAGCACACCCAGCGGCTGCTTACATGAGCCTAATACCCATGTTCTGGTCTATGTGATTGTTGTGATGCTCTTGATGAACCCACTAGGCATCATGAGCAACACAACAAATTCTGCAAACCAAGTGTTGTATCAATTCCCTCACAGACTCTACTGGAAGACCATAAATAACAGAATACCCATATGATATTTATGGAATATTTCTACTTTTGATGTAAATGAAGTCAACGCGAGTGTAAGTGTGATTAAAGAAGCAGGTGTATGTAGATTTATATAAAAGTGAGTTTGCACAGTCTTGTTGATGTGAAAGCAGGTAATGTATGGTCAATGTCCAAAAAAGGAGAAGACAACACCTCTGTTATCCTTAGCAAAATTCAAAAGCCTTTTCCAAACAAGGCAAAACCATAACTGGAAAGCAATATTTGATAATAGCACCATGACTGATTATAATTAACACAAACAACCATTAGTTCTTTACAGAAATTTCCCAATGATAAGTACCAGAAAAAAAAACTTTTGGTACAAACACCACAGTAACCTATATTCACTACTCCAATGATGCAGCACTTCCATGATACTGACATTTTAAAACACAGCATGACCAGCACAGAGCAAACAGCAAATTACTAATAACAACAACGGAAAGCATCCCAACTTTTTACACACAAATTTTGAAGAACATGTAATGCAAAAAATTCATTTTTGGTGTAGAGATATACTACTGTTACCTACAAAAAACATCTGCCTTCTGACTAAGACCTCTATATACTAATATTGATAAATGCACCCTGGACAATATACTAACATACTATCTATGTAAATAATAGAGTTAATATAATACATATAAGATATCTTGGGACTAATTATATACACACTTATAATTGTAAACCTGAAAGAAAAAACTGGATCAATAAAGGCATGTTTCTTTTTTTTGTATCAGCATACCATATGGGGCATATATTAGGTTCTATTCTGAAATGTAGGTATTATTTCACCTGTAGTATACGTAAACATTAATATATATCCCACTCTGCACTCAAACTGTTGGCAGCTTGAGCATTTCATATTTAGTGGCTGACATATACTAGCCCAATGAGGTCAAATAGTGTCGTCTTTATCTATTATATACAGTTAAAGTTTAAATTCTAGAAGAAT
>NW_020870262.1:113323-118323 GCF_003789085.1 Penaeus vannamei | reverse complement strand
TGAGAATGTTATTGCATGAATGTGTGGTGCAATTACATAATAGAGAAATAAAAGATACCAACCATTAATAATACTTCACGCACTAAACTACATTACAAAACAAACACTATATAATATACCAAATATAGCCTTTACCATAATCATGAATAGAGATAAAGCAGATACATATACAATGAACATACTCATATGCAGTGCTCACCCCCCAACACACAAGTAGTAGTGCATTAACCAACATTATAAATAATAATGAAAATAAAAGAAAGAAAGAAAAACAAAATAATAATATCATGAGTAGAGCAAGTTCTTTACATCAGCCTTCTTTTCAAAACATTAATTCCCTCTTAGTCTCACACTCATCTTATATAATTCTTTACTTTTCTACCTCCACCAAATCTCTGAAAGCCTGTAACTTTAAAAAGATATAGACATGATATATACAACAAAGAAGAGGCAATACATCAGGTGTTTATATGCTTGCCTAGCTACTTCCTTGCATTGCCCCATTCAAACTGATAACAGAGATAATACTCAAGCCCCTACCGCTGATAGCATGTGCTCGATTCTCAATACAACAGCAGAAACTGTATGCTTTCTATTGTTTCTATACTTACAAATTCAAGACTAACACTTTTGCTCCCTCTCATATTATCTGAGAGGAAGCAAAACTCTGTAACTAATAGTGAACTGGGCATCTTTTCAAAAACTTCTAATAAAAATCTATTATCCTACAAAATTAAACAAACTTATCTATTGTCGAAACAATACTATCTACAGGATGGCTAACTTTTTTTTTCTTCAAAAATAAGAGAAATTAATATTTTTCATTATCACGCCTGTTTAGTTTTCTTATCTTAAAAAAAAAAAAAAAAAAAAAAAAAAAAGGTAGGTGGAACTTCTTTACATGTAAACAAATTATGCTGATAATAGCTGTCACATTGGTATACAAAAACAATTCACACATTCAAAGTTATCATACCATTTACACACACACACACACACACACACACACACACACACTGACACACACACACTGACACACACACACACACACACACTGACACACACACACTGACACACCACACACACTGACACACACACACACACACACTCTTTTGCCTTTTCTCATTGTAGGCCTTGCCATTTCAAACTCCAAAGAGTTTAATCAAAATTCAGCCCTCTTGTTGAATATCTAAACACAAAATTGAGGCAGAATTTACAGTGATCAGTAGCTTAACAATGGGTAACAATGATAAATTGTATGAGAGGTAGCTGCAACGACGCGCACGCAAACAAGTTTCTCTACTAGCCCCAGATCCCTTGTCCGCATTTGTTTTTGATGCTGTTGCTGGTATAGTTGCAATATTGTTGCATTAGTCAATCTGTAGTTCTTTCAAAATAATTTTGATATTCATCTGATTTCAATGATTCTCGGTGTTGTTTCTTTGAAAATTATTAATCGAGGAGATCTGAGTACCCTTTCCATCGACAATCTTAATTTGTTAGTCCAAATAGCAGGGGAGGGCATAAAGCATCTCAGGGAAATTATGGGGTAAAATATGATTAAATAAGAAGAATAGCTAACAAAAATACGTAAAACTAGCACAAAAAACTTAATCATCGGCCAATGAAACTTTACTGAATTGCCTGCCACCTTTAAAATTCTACGGACTGCCGTGTCAAAATTTTAAAAATCTATAGAAATACGACCCACCTTTCAGCAAAATCAACTGGAATTCAGATATTCCAAACCCCCCAAAACCGTACTGAACTGTAAATCAACCCAATCTAACAATTTAAGTTGCCGTAACTAGGCTTGCCCGAACTACTTGAGGGGAGGGCTGATGGACCAACACCCCCCATGAAACAGTCTCTTCACCTCAGTATGTATGGCAAGATAGAGCTGCGTTCAGATCATAAAATAATAAACCAAATACCTTTATATCTGGAAACGCTAAGCTTTTGTTTGCTTCTTTCTACCATCTGGATTGCTTCAATTACATTTCAACATTTTTCGGCATTTGGAGCTCTTGATGGGCCTAGATATCAAACTGGGAGAGTTACTAAAGTCTATTTCTTCTTCGTTGCCACTGTATATAGTCTTAAGAATAACCCAGAATCAACAAAACACTGGAAACACAACATTTCTCACCGGCATTCTGTCACTGAATGGTTGGTGAGCTGTCAAACCTCGCAACTGGCGAATGAAATTGTGAAACGCACGACACAGATAATTCTAGATGGGTGTATAATAAATCTTAAAACACATAAATGAAGTATAACAAAATTAATATGAGACTTTAAAAGCATAAATGTGTAACAGCAGACACTGATAATTGGCCAACTATCATGTTGACAAGTCCATAGCAACAGACGAACTACATCGGACATCGCAGTAATGAGTTAAGCAGTCAGGGTTATGTTATTCCTGACACGGTGAACATGTAGTGGGACTTAGAATCTGAAAGGTGATAGCAAAGTATATTTACATCGTTTAGCAGTGACTATGAATTGCTACAGCTTAAACTATGCATTCAGTTACTTCAACCACAAGAACAAAGTCCCATCTAGAAAGTCATTGTGTGTATCATCCCAACATTTCCCAGTTAAACAGCCACATACGAACATGTAACACATATTTAAAACCAACATGTTTGTCACTGCGCTTTGTCACTATAATGGATATATCAAGGATAAAACACTCAAATAAGCACAAAACTCTCAAGAGGACAAGCAAAATCACAGTAAATTTATCACAGACCGTGAACAGGTGCTTTCTTAACAGGTGCTCTCGAGTTCAAATACCACTTCTCGTATAATCAATGCTAAATACCATTACTCAGGACTCTCTATTAATAATCATAGTGCATTAAATGAGCTCTGCTGCTTCTTTCTAGCCCATACAGCCTGATAGAGTGACTATGATTACATGTAACAGAAAAGCTAACATCCTGGCACTATCTGTCAATCTCAGAATTTGTCTTTCTAAAGAGTACTCTAAATAATATTAAAAGTTCTTGTATGACGACAATCTTACCTTCATCTTGCTCAGAATTAGACAGACTTGGAAAAGACATAACGTTTCAATCACATGGACAACGCAAAATTAAACGAACATCAAAAATAACATCACTTGTTATGGACTGAAATCTCGTCAAGAGGAAAGGAATCCATTTCTGGTCCCCTTTTTTGCCTTATTCCTAGCGACAAACACACCCTTCCAACGCGCAAGAACAAACCTTAAGTCTCATAGCTTGGTCACATCAAGTCAAACGTCAAACTTCGGCGAAACTACAAGAACTAGAAGCAAAAGAGACGAAGAAATGTATGAAGGTCGGGCTTCCGTGGTTGCTCCTCCCTCGCCTCTGCCAGATCAGCTGTTTATGAATAATGCTTACGAGGTTTTTGAAATGATAAATGCAAACCCTCCATTATAGAAATTGTATGCCTTAGATGGTTTCTATGTGTAATATTTTTTTATGCGTGAAATATTTCGAATACGTTCGTTCAAATTCTGCATTTAAACATCAACTAGAGGATAATAAAATCCCTTCAACGGAATCGGACGAAAATTATGATTAACCCCGAAGGCCCATTTTAAAAGTCAATTAAAAGTCTCCTTTCCAAATCTTTTTCGACACTATGAAAAAAAACGTCATTTCTCTCCATCAATTCGCATTTTCAAAGTCAGTATATGAGATAAGTTGACATTATTTCATAAGAAGCGAATGCAGACGATGAAAGCAGGATGAGACACCTTAAAGAGTTCAACTTTTTATGAAAACTTCACCCTTGAATATCTACACGTTTATGTATTTCATAAAGTCATTATTTACACAATTGAGTACTTATATATGTAAAGGGCTTTCATGTACCCCTCCCCCCTCCATGAAATACAAATATGCATACATTCATATATACGTATATACATAAATATACATATACATATACATAAATATACATACATACGTACATATACATACATATATATACATATATACATATATGTATATATAAAGACATATATGCATATATTCATACACACACACACACACACACACACACACACACACACACACACACACACACACACACACACACACACACACACACACACACACACACACACACACACACACACACACACACACACACACACACACACACACACACACATATATATATATATATATATATATATATATATATATATATGTACACACACACAGATATATATATATATATATATATATATATATATATATAACTATTTATATTATTTATTACATGGACAAATAGATTATATATACATATCATATATACACATGTGTGTATATATATGCATACATACATATACACACACACATCTATCTATCTATCTATCTATCTATCTATATATATATATATATTATCTTACATATGTATATATATTTATATATATATATATATATATTATATATATATATATATACCTATATGTATGTATACATGAACCGTATTCATGTTGACAAATGTGGAAAGGTATGAATGAGAACGAATATCTTCACAATACAAGAGATGTATGTAACCGGTTTCGATTATATCTTCGTCAGAAATACATACATTTGGGAGAATACACAACATATTTATATTACATGGGAGCTGATCGCCTGGGAGAGATTACATGGAAGAAATACAAGAAAATTAGAAGACATCACAGGGTTGGATCTTAAAATACTATAAATCTACAATTACTTTGGCAATACAATAAACATCGCCAGCACATCCTGGGAAAAGATACACGACCTAATACGAGAAAAGAAACAACAGAAAAGCCACCCCAACTGTGCAGTATATCGCATACCCTGCAGCAGTTGCGATCAAGGTCTATATAAGTACTTATATAGACCTATAGACCTATAACATACTATGGTGAAACGGGACGTGGCTTCAACACCAGGATCTACGAACATCGCGCCGACGTCCGTCACCATAGAACTTCCAACGCCATGGTGGTTCATGTA
>NW_020870262.1:98750-106250 GCF_003789085.1 Penaeus vannamei | reverse complement strand
GTTAAGGTACTTCACAATGAAGGTAAGGATATTATTTCACAGGTTGTAAGAACACTATAAATGGACACATGTTACACCTGAAATGTTACCCAAACCATTAGATATACTATTTATGGCCATAATATCATTGGTTTGTGAGGGGACACATATCTGTTATAGGTTAAGTGAATATTATATCTTTTTCAAGACAAAAAATGTAGTAAATGATTATTGACTGAATGCAACATATATGGAGAACATTATTACTTCAAAAAATTATCATCAATAATCTGTCAAATGTGAAATGATTAACATTATCACTATTGTCAGTCGGACCCTAGTCACCAACTACCTGTCAAGCATATCTGCCTCAATAAGAAGTAAAAATATACCAGGAACCTTTAGCATAGTTCTCTAAAGGACAAGTAGTGAGCGACACGATGGTCATTTGCATGTTACCATAGATCTTTAATATCAGGAAATATAAACTTGCAAACAGTGTTGATCAAATAAGTTAAAATAAGTAAATACCAAGTCATGAAATGTAAAAAAAAGTGCAGGGTGGACTGAGGTTAAGAAACAATAATTAGCATACAATAGAAGTTTAACAGGGTCATGAAGGTCATACATAAAGCAAGTTTAAGCAGAAACACTTTTGCAGTTATGGTACATATCGTGTAAAATTGGTCACTAAATTCCTTTGTGGTTGTCCTACTTGAGAACTAATGAGGTGATACGCTGCTAAAATCATCTTCTATAGGTACAATTAAAAGGTAATACAATATTCACAAATATATATTTTTGTGCTTTAAAAAAACAAGAAAGTCATAATGACTCTAGTAAAGAGTAGCTCTTCCAGTTAACATTAGAAAATATGTAATTCTCATAAGAAACTAAACACTACCATTGTTGAATTGGAAAGTTCACTTTCACTACCACAACAGAATCTGATTCATAAAGAAATGTGTTTTCAAAATCAACTGTATTCTTTTCATTCAAATATTGAATAAAATGTTTGATACAAACAAGTTACATCACTGTACATGACCATACGCTTCTTCATCAAACCTCTTTTAACATGGAAAAAAATCCTGAAATTATTACACATTCACTCTAGCTAAAATTCGTCCAATATCTATCTCAATAGAAACTGGAACACTTTAATATAAAAGAAATTATATATATGCACATTCAATTAAGCAATAATAATCATGCATTGCGTTACACTCCATATTGTAACAGGACTTAAGATTAAAGAACAATAAAAATGTAAAAAGTATCACTTAAACAGACCAGTATTTGGCATTATAATTCTCCTATATAAAATCATGTCTTTCAGTATTATTCAACAATTCTTACACTATTCCCAATATTTCCTAGAATTCCAGTATAAACATATTTGAAGCAATTTCTCATATCTAACAAAAGTGTTTTACAAAATGCAATCACATCTACTTTTAACACATCAGTTCAAAACTTTTACATCCCTTTTATACCAGTTTTGAACAAAGAAGGAACAAAAAAAATATTACCTAACATCTTCAACAACAAATCAAAGTGAAATTTTATTAAAAAATATGTACGTGAATCTTTAAGATACACCTTTTGCACTCAAGGCACTAAATCAACACAGATTTTATTTCCCTTTTCTAAACACATATTTGATGTATTAGGTGAATGCATTGATGAGGTGCATTAACCCTTTTGCTGCTACAAAGAACCAGAGGTCCCTATTTTCCTGTCATAAATAAAAGTCATCACAAAAATATTTTCAGCAAATTACTAAAATAAAACAATCATGGCATTTATTTGATTGAAAAAAAAAATTGTTTGCAGTCATGGCAGCACAATTTTTTTTTCTTTAAAAAGGATGCATTTACATAATTCAGGCTGGAAAGTTATATATCTTTTAAATGAATTCTATACACCACAGGGTTTAGATATTTTACATCAACTATGTAAAATCTACCCAAAGTATTTGGTATGCAAAGGGAAAGTCTCATAAAAAGTATTCATTATACATTTCCATACAAAAAAGGCCTATCTTTCAAGTTGCATGATAATCTTGTGTCATTTTCACCTGACACCTGGAATATTAGCCAATAAATCTATATAGATTATCAGGATTTCAAATAAATTTCTTACCACTTAATACATACTGCTATCAGCACCATTTATTGTACTTAACATACCTAATTTGAAAATAAGATTTTGATAGAATTGAATCAGTTGCTTCACAGACTGAAGCCAGGTAAAATCTTCTCATTTACAGTTTCATTGATTTAATGAACCAAGTTTATTTTTTAATAAACAAGATAAATAAGAATTACTACCCACACATTACCTGCAGGCTTTACTAATCCAAAATATATCACTGCATATGCAATATCCATAGTCAAACGCTTCGACATCAGAGCTTAAAATCCACCATCTTCTAAACAAAGTTACACAATTTCTTGAATTGTGCCTGTGTTTCCCTGTACATTTCAGGATATAGTTAACTGTGAACACCCCCCCCACACACACACACATTTTTTCTTTCTCTTTGAAGCTCTCCCCTTCAAACAAGTGTTGTCTCAGTAACACCATGAGCAGCCAGTTCTCGGAGAATGTTGTCTAGGTAGTTAGGGTCTGGATACCCATGGCCTGTATTGTTATTCCACTCAGTTTTGTGGTGAATCTCATTCCAGGTGACGGCATCTTGAGTGCCTGTGGTTACCGATGTCCCAACTGTGAAGATCAGCCGTCGCTGCCAAGCTTCCCTCAAGAGACTTAATACCTGTAATATTATATGAATGCAGTTACAGATTGCCAATTATATCTTATTATTTTGTACTCCTGCTTCTGAAAGTGATATGTGTCAAACAAGGTATCTTATTTACCTTCTTTCCTTTTGCATTATTTGGAAGGTAAGCTGTCCGAGGGAAACCGATTGCCTTATAAGGTAGCCCCGGATGAGGATGCTCTGGTCCTTGTATCCCACTTTGGATGCTGCGATTAATTACAAATTGATTATAAATATCATAACCTACTTTTCCATGTTTTCTACAATTATCCATTCCACCTTACATATATGTAAACATATATATATTTATTTATATACACATACATATATAAATACATGTAAATACATATATATAACTGACTCTTATCATTTTGATATATCTATCTATATCATTCTATGGAATCAAACTGTTTAGTATCACCACTTTTCATAACCAAAATTAAGCACCATTAAGACCTGATCCATCTCCTTTTCTAATAGGAATAATAAAAAATATATTCTTAAAGAATAAATAAAAAACTAAACAGAAAAAAGACAAAAAATAAAATAAAAATAAATTCAAAATCTATATCAAAATCAAAGCAAAAGAAAAATTTAGAAAACAGATAACATTCAAATTAATATATAAAATTCAAAATAAAAATCTAGTAAAATCTCAAATTAGATTGAGAATGCACTTAATAAATTGAAAAAGAATTATATGCAAAATCTAAATAATAATAAAATAATAAAAAAGGGAAAATAAAAATGAAATTTAAATATATATAAAATGTATAATAAATAATTCAAAATCAAAATCAAAACAAAACCAGAATCAACAGAAATAAAAATAAAACCAAACAAGACAAACCAAAATCAAACTTCAATAAATCATGCGAAACCTTCGCCACATGCGAAACCTGAATTGTGTCAGAGGGCCACACCAATGATAAATTGAACTTAATTCTGCTCAACTTTCTTCCATTGTAAAATGCACTAAATTATATATTTAGTGCATTATATACTTAATAAATTATATATTTACTAAATATATATATTTACTAAATATATATATTTACTAAATATATATATTTACTAAATATATATATTTACTAAATTATATATTTATTAAATTTATATATTTAGTCCCTGATGCACAAAGGGCCGGATGTGGCCCGCATGCTGTAGGTTGGCCAGGTCTGGACTAGAAGAAAAAATAAATAAAACAAAAAGCTAAAATGAAAACTAAACTAAACTAAACTGAATGAAACTAAACTAAAACAAAAAAATTCACACAAAAAACAAAATAAAAAGACAGAACTTACTTGTACGTGATCTGTATCGTATTGCAATCCGGTGTCCAGGGAGAGATCGCTGCACTATATAACCGACATCTTACCATCCGGCTGATTTCCCAACTTCTCTCCATGCAGCGTCTTGCAATTGGGACACTCCAAGAAATGGGGTGATGATTTTGCCATCTCTCTGATACAAGCTTGGTGGAACAAGTGGCCGCATAAAATCAGGCTTACAACTCTGTATCTCATTGCACCTGCAAGAAATGTTCACTATTAAAAGCCGAGACTAATGTATTTTTTGTGCCAATGTCCCAATATACTACTGTGCTATCGGTTTGTAATTTGATTTTTGTATTAATAAAATTAAATGAATTATAAACAATCAGATATTTCAATACCATGCGTTACACATAAACCAACATTTGAAATAATTCTGAAATACAATTCCAAAATGCAAATAATTTGAGGAGAATCAGAAAAGATATTTCTTCGGGGATTGATGCAGTGTTTTATCTCACTTTAAAAATTCCTGCATTTGATGTAAAAGTGTGGAGGCTATACTGATACGGTAAATATCCTCAAGGCAGTAAAAGACCTTACAGACCACAGCATGTCTTAATAACTAAATAGTCAACTTTAATCTTACTACACACACTAAGTTAACGTACAAAACTAAGATGAAAGAATTTCCGGGTTTCCTGAGATAAAATGGATTCTAAGGATGTATCCTGTTACCATATCTTACCTCCTAAGTGCATTCCATTACCAGCACCTTCATTTTCATCATCAGAATAACCAGAGGATTCTTGCAAGCTCCACATGCAGATGGAGCACGTCTCATCAGGAGGCAAGTCTACTGCTTGTGTATACTGAACCAATAACTGAAATATAAAAAAGTTTGGCTTCACTTCTAAGGCACAGCATCATACACTAAACGTTTTCATATATTTACGTTAGCGTGGGGTGTAGCATGCAGCAGGGAGGAGGAAGTGACGGAGGGAGAAGAGGAGGTGGAGGAGGAGAAGAGGAGGAGGTGGGAGGGAGAAGAGGAGGAGGTGGAGGAGGGAGAAGAGGAGGAGGTGGAGGAGGGAGAAGAGGAGGAGGTGGAGGAGGAGGAGAAGAGGAGGAGGTGGAGGAGGATGGGGGGGAGGCGAAGGAGGTTGAGATTGAAGAGAAGAAATTAGTGGAATTGACAAAAGAAGAGAAAGAGAAAAGGAAAAAACAAGAAAAGCCACAATAACAGGAAATGTCAGGAAGTTCCTCAACCTTTAAAAGTTCTAGAATGTCTACTGACACTCTAGATCATCTATATATTCTGCAGGCCTGTTATAAGAAACAAACCTCAGAGCTACTGGTATGAACTCTAGTGCATCAATGACCTTTCAATAAACAATTTTCTTTTAAAATAGAAAAATAAACATTAGTAACCTAACATCAATGTAGGGGTTAAATGAGCAAGCATAAAAGCATATCCTTAAGTATTTCAGAACATCCATAAATGCATGCATGGGTGCATGTGTGCATGAGTGCTTGCTTGCTTGTGTGCGTACATGCCTGCATGCATGCGTGTGAGTGCGTGCGTGTACAACAAACTAAAATACAGTATATACCAGTATTAGTATCATTTTCACATACGTCTGTTTTATTACATGTACCATACTCCATCACCTATGGCAGACTACAAGAAAGCAAATCTTGCAAAACATTAATCTGTTAATGCAATGGGCACTTCATACAACCATCAAAAAAATTCCATTTCTCATGAAACAAAACAATAGGAATGAAAACAGTATCAATTATGTACAAAAGAGCTGGAATAGCAATAGATATATAGGAAGTACATTTTCATAGGGTGTGAGTGAGGGGGGTGAGAAAAAGAGTGTGTGTGTGTGTGTGTGTGTGTGTGTGTGTGTGTGTGTGTGTGTGTGTGTGTGTGTGTGTGTGTGTGTGTGTGTGTGTGTGTGTGTGTGTGTGTGTGTGTGTGTGTGTGTGTGGTGTGTGTGTGTGTGTGTGTGTGTGTGTGTGTGTGTGTGTGTGTGTGTGTGTGGTGTGTGTGTGTGGTGTGTGTGTGTGTGTGTGTGTGTGTGTGTGTGTGTGTGTGTGTGTGTTTTGTATGTGTGTGCATGCATGTGCATATGTGAGTGTGGGTGGGTGGAACAAGAAAACACACGAGTATGCTGAAGGCCTTTTCACTGTAATACTTCTTTAAAGTATGCCCTGAAGAAGCAACACAGCAAAAAAAAAAGGACTTTGGCATACTCATGTGTTTTCTTGTTCTTTCCTTAATGTTTTATCAATGTCTGTTTGTGTGTCATGTATGTGTATGATGTAAATGTGTGACTATATCAATGTGTCTCTGTTAATGTTTATCAGTGTGTCTGTATTACAATGTGTCAAGTTATCACATATTCCATTTTCATTTCATATTACATTATTCTTCCCTATATGGTAAAATACAAGTGTGATTTCACCTTTCACAAAATCACAAAACACAAGAAAGAAGATTGTAATAACTGTTATGCTAAAAAGAGAACTTTTGCCCTAGTCTAAGTCACATCTTTGTTTCATGAACAATAATGACCATTAACTCACAACATACAATCTTGTTTTCCTATCCAAGAGCTGCATGAAAACCTGACAAATACATATCATTGTAGCTGTCCTGTCCCTAAATTTGGTTAAATTAATAAAAAAATAATAACAATGATAATTCTCTACATAAAACAAATCTCATCCATTTTTATGTCAAAGACAGAAACACAGTATAAGACAACATATAAAAACACAAAACCACATTAGAATAAACAGTGGTCCCATATTCACATGGAGGACCTGCGGTGATTTCATGAGATTTCTTTTTCTTTTGTCATTATCACTGTCTTATTTATCAAAGTGCATTTTTTTATGCTGTAAAATACTGTATTTACTCTTATCAAAGTTATTAAGTCTGAAAGAGGAGCAGAACACTAACATTACATTCATGAAATGTTTTACAATATGTAGAGCAGAGATTAGATTTGTTCTAATCTTTATGAAGACTTTTCTAAGTTTCATGTACCTTAGAGGGAAAAAGAATGATACAATAATTAAATCTATACATTTCCAAATTTGCAATACTTACTGACATATCCCATTTATAAACAATAGACAATCCAGCATGGAAATAGAAATGAATCTCTTTGAAATGCATTACCATGACCCGTAGCATGAAAGTTCACCATAAACCTGTGCCAATTTATGAAGTTGATCAAACTTAAAGTGTGACGGTGAATGCAAAGGTGTGTGTGTAGCTCTGTATGTGTATATGTATGTAGGTGTAGGCATATGTATGTGTATGTAGGTGGAGGCATGTATGTATGTAGGTATGTGTAGTGCCTGTAGGTGCCTGTAGGTGCCTGTAGGTGCCTGTAGGTGCCTGTAGGTGCCTGTAGGTGCCTGTAGGTGCTTGTAGGTGCCTGT
>NW_020870262.1:88750-96250 GCF_003789085.1 Penaeus vannamei | reverse complement strand
AATTCATTTGATAGCACAATATGAACTGAATTTTCTGGTGTCTACATATTTGCAATGTTTAGCCATATGATCTGAATTTTCTTGTGAGCATGTATTTGCAATGTTTAACCAGGACATTTACTTCAAACAGCATTAGTACTGTGCTATGAAAATAACAATGAAAAAAAAGGAGAGAAAGAGAACAACAGACAGTCACCAAAGCGTGAAGATTTTTTTTTAACACTTCTCTTCATATTCACTTCCTACCTCCAACTTCATCTTCATCAGAATCTCTACAGCTCCACCATCTTTATTTCTCGACTGTAAATCAATCTTCACTGTATCTCCACCTCTACTTCATCTCTAAAACTTTCTCTCTTGTAACATAATTTTAACCATACATCCAGCTTAATCTCTACGCTTCATCTCTTTTTCCATCTATAATGTATCTTGCTATTCCATCTCTATTTCCATCTTTACTGTATATCCATCTCAATCTCTATCTTTATCTCTGTCCCTTTTTAAACTTTACCTCCATCTCCATCCCTATTTCTATTTGTATTGTGTCTCCATCTCCATCTCTATCTATACTGTACTTTCATCTATATTGTACCTTTATCTCTATATCCATCTCCTCACACTCTGTAGTATTTATATCTCCATCCCTATAACATCTCTATCTCTATCTTGACAGCAATCTCTTGTAACTCCTTTTTCTACTTTACATCCATCTCTACTGCATGTCTACATTCATCTCCATATGTATCTCTACTTCTATATCAACTCCATGTCTTTCACCATCATCATCTCAACTGCATATGCATCTTTATTATACACTCCATATCCATCTCTGTTGCATATCTATCTCCACTGTATATCCATCTCCATCTGTATCTTATCTCAACCTCCTCAACCTTAACACTTGCATGGATCCTAATGCCTTATTTGACCTCTAGACTACAGTCATCATACATTGAAAGTTTTTCTGTAAGAAAAAAAAATTATAACATTCTTGTCTTCCATAACAGATTAATACAATAACAAAATTCTGTAAAAGATAAGCAGAAAATGCTGGGAAAGTACCATTGAAATAACAATGTGAAGAAAAGACAATACAAATGCCATGTGCATATCTTACCAAATGCCATGTGCATATCTTACCAAATGCCATGTGCATATCTTATCTAACCCCCTAACAATATTAAACCCAGAGCACTAACTGCCTACAAAAAGTTCAACTGAAGACGATACCTGGCTGTGTGACATCTGGCGTTGATGATGCACATGATGAGAATGTATGGGTGAGGTTGAATGCAACAGCGCAGGCGATATTTGTCCAGCTCCACCCCTCATTACCTCACAGACTTCTTTATCTTCATCAAAGACATCATCATCCATGTTCTCTTCAGCTCCATCAACTTGTATAAGGTCCTGTACAAATCTGCAAATACATTCATGTGTATAGTGCACAAAGAGTTAGATATACATGTATACATATCAAAATTTGTTAATTACAAATTCATGTGATCTAATCAATACTCAAGCCTTTAATTCTGTTTATTGATGGGTGCATGCATGAGTGTGAGTGAGAGTGTAAGCGTAAGTGTAAGTGTAAGTGTGAGTTAAAGTGTAAGTGTGAGTTGAAGTGTAAGTGTAAGTGTAAGTGTAAGTGTAAGTGTAAGTGTAAGTGTAAGCGTAAGCGTAAGCGTAAGCGTAAGTGTAAGTGGGAGTGGGAGTGGGAGTGGGAGTGGGAGTGGGAGTGGGAGTGGGAGTGGGAGTGGGAGTGGGAGTGGGAGTGGGAGTGGGAGTGGGAGTGGGAGTGGATGTGGATGTGGATGTGGAAATGGATTTGGATGTGGATATAGACATGGACATGAATGAAAATATAGGTGTGGATGTGAACTCATATGGGAAAATTACGAGAAATGTGCAATAATATCTTTTTCATATGTAAAGTTGCAATGTTATTTGCAGTTCACTGAACAAAGTTTACTTCACCCCACAAAGATTTCTCCTCCAAACAAATGCAGTGATGATAGTTGGAACACAAAATACATTAAACTAAAGAAATTTGGTACCAAACCATAACTAAATTATTGAACATCAAATACCAACAATCACCAAATAACATTATGGAAAGACTTAATTTCAACTACTTTTTAAAATGTCTGCAATCTATAGTATAGTTTCTAAAAGTTCAATTTCATCAAGCAATTTACTAGCAAGTATCTTACTTCCAAATCTTAGGGCTATCTTGTGGTAGACCATATATAAATTTATGGCCTTGGCATAACAACTTCTTTCATCCCTACTCATATCAAGTTCGATCCTTGACAACAGGAATATGCATGGTCCATTATGTTTTGTTTTTTTTTTTTTGTTTTTTTTTTTAAGTGATGCAAGCATTCATTTCTATCAATCTATCACTATCATAAAACTTACTTGCTTTCATCCTGATTATGGAACCTTGCCATATGACTGGAATCATCCTCCACATTACATGAATCTTGAGACAAATACGTAGATATGGTGTCTAAACTTGGACGCCTCCCACTTTGCATTGAGCTACAGTCAGAGTCTAGGGTGTGGCTAGAACCAAATCTTCCAACACCAGAATCGTTTCTGAAATTCATTAAAAAAAATGTATATAATTTCCTATCAAACTGTGCAGATTTTCTAAAGACATCTGTGACTGACCACATTATAATAATAAAAAAATGCACTGGCATTCATATTTTCAGCATTCTGCAATTATTTAATTCTAATTGTTTCTTTTTTCTCAATGTATACTAACAATGGCTGATAAAGCATTATATCAACCCCTAAGATCTGGATGACATGACCATCACACTCAAGAAAGTCTAATGTTGGTATTTTGGGCCATGTGGTGGCAGTGAAACCTCTAGATCCAGTGGGTTAAGGGCATAATACATGAAACTCTATCTTACCTTAATATCCTGGACATGTCAACCCAATCTTCCCTGTCGTCTGGATACTGCTGACAATGACGCTGTTGCATGGGTTGGTGATGGTGTTGCTGAAGGTGTTGTTTCTGGAGCTGATTCTGATGATGAAGGTGATGATGAGGGTGGTGCTGGTGCTGGTGTTCATGATGCTGCTGGTGCTGAGGGTGCTGCTTTTCATGTTGCTGGTGATAATGCTGATGCTGCACTGGCTTAGAATAAGGCACACTAGTTCGGGGTTTGGGCACAGGAGGGTTACTAGCCACAGGTGATGACAGTGTGGTGCGAGGCATTGGCTTTGGAGGACTGGCACAATTATTGCCATTCCATGCATTCATTCCACCGCGACCATTACTATGATCACTATTTGGACTTAATGAGCCACCTTTGGTAGTGCCATTTGGTCCACTGTTTCCACTATTTCCACGTCCAAACATCTAGTATAGCACATAAAGCAAGATGAAAAATAAATAAAAGTAACATAAAACAAAAGTAATATAAAGCTAAAAACTAGGTACACACATAAAAAGCAAGCAAGCACATACACACCTGTAACTCAACACATATCTATAAGTATACAATACTTCAGATCAATAATAAGTTATGAAAATGGCAAAACTCCCAAACTAGAATGTAACAACAGGTTTCAAAATGACTGTTGTTTTTCTAGCACAGTTTAGCACTGAGAGACTTTTGACTTTCCCCAATAGTAGAGTACCTCACAACAATTAAGAAATCTTGTTTATCTCAGGCCTCCTTGCCACAAGATGTACAACCAAAATATCACATGTATAGAAAGTGATATTTTATGTTTGTGGAGTGTAGAGTGAGTGTAAAAAATTGTAGGTGTACAGTGTGCATGTATTTTGTCGCCAGCTAGATGAAAGAGCATTCCAGATTAATCCACTGGTGCTGGTTATTGTTAATGTCAAGTGCATTTTAGTTCTATCAATATTGTTTACACAGAAATGGATTCACAAGTGTTTAGTCACCAAGGAATCGATTACTAGACCCATCTGGAAACACCCGTTTACCTCATTCCTCAATGTTAATATCATTATTGATAATATTATTATAGTTATAAGATTAACAACAATACTGATGGCATGAATACAAGCATTTCTTCCAATAATTTCAACCCCTTGAATGACAGCAAGTTGAAATCACCCAGCCCGCAGGCATTTTTACCGATGTTCACTTCAACAGCCCTCAAGCCAAATTCTTTCATGACATGTTGGTCACATCACTTGGATTGAAGGGGTTAAAAGAAGATACGCTTAGTAACTGACTCTTATCAATAAGCACTCAAGTTTAAACAAAATCAATAAACTAAAAGCACAAAGAACTGGGTGTATATATATATAAATATATATATATACATATAATATATATATTATATATATATATATATATATATATATATATTCCTTCCTGATATCCAAGGTTAAAGTGTAAAAGCTTATTGTATGAAAAGAAAGGATTTCAGGCTTTGTTCACTGAATAAGGTCAGTGTGAAAGCTCTTAACCTAAATATGGAAAGGCAGTAGCAAAAAGCCTTGCAATGGCATACATTGTGACTTGACAATGATCTACAAGCTTCTTGCCTAAGTTGCATACAAAATTTGTCTTCCAGCAAAGTGCTTCTCCTGGTTTCCCCAAAAGATTCAATTTTCATCATACAATTATACAATTACAATAAATAATCAGAGCTTTTAATCTCAGTATTACCAGATCTTAATGATGGCTCTAAATAAAAAAGAAGCACATGTCTTTTCATTTCAATTCTTACTCAGGCAACTGTCTAGTGTTAGTGTTATAATCATCAGGTATGACTGCCTTATTAGAGGTGTCCACTCTATGCATAGCATATTCATGAACCAGAGAAGACACAAATAAGAGAAAATCCTCTCAAGAATCTGTTCAAATTCCAACCACTCAAATCTGCTTCTGCAAAAATATGATCAGTGCTAGCAAAATATCTATACAAATGCCCTCTCACATAGAAAAGAGCATTCTCCAACCATCAAATGTCTTGTCACCTGGTGTTAGTCTAGTTTTGGCTACTAACTAAAAAAACAGAAGAACAAGAAAACAGAGCAGCACAATGCAAACTTAAGAACCAGCTCAGGTGTACCAGATCTGCTGATGAAGAACAGTAATCATCACAAAGAAAACATCTGTGATGAGCTCAGTGTCACACTTAATCTTAAACTAGCTATATGAACTCACTAGCCCATTTAATAAAAAACTTTCAGAACTTGAACGCCTGAGGCACGATAGCATTTAAGCATATCTATGCAAATGATAGGCAGGTTTAAGTACATTTCCACATCTCATGGGCAAGTTGAGTAGTCAGGAGAACACAAAATGAGAACACAGAATGAGGATGATTCAACTATGTAACAACCAAAATAAAACCAAGATGCAATGTAGATGCTCATACTATCAAGAATAAGAACAAAATGTGAGGCAAACAACTCAGATACCTGGACCAAATCATGAAGTGATGGGGAACAAGATACAACCACTAACTTGATAATTCCATGGTTAGAGCTACTAAAAAATACAACCACTAACTGCAGAACTTGATAGTTCCATGGCCAGAGCTACTAAAAATTCATATGGGATGCCTTGACAGCTGATACAAATGGGAATCATACTTAAAACTATATCCATTACTGAAAACACCTAAAAAGAGGAAGGCAAAGACTAAGACCAGTAACACTGTACTGGACACATTGACCTCTACATCAAGCATGGGTTACCAGAAGGGAGAACCATCCTTGCGCTTGTCTAAAATGTAGAAGGGGCAATAAAGAAGAGAAAAGAATTAATGCAGAAATAAAAATCATCACAGACGATAACAAAATAAAAATGAAACCCATAAATCTAGTCAACAGGGAATGCAAGAACAAAGAGCACAGTAAAACCACAAAAAAATGAGCAAATATTGCCCATCATCCACAGCCACTAAGAGAAATCTAAGCTTTCACATCTCACAGAAACAAAGCCGATGGTGAGGAAGGATTTAAGTGGTTGTCAACCAGGATTTTCTCTTAATTTTGGCATTCCTGGTTCTTGGATTTGTTGACCAGAGAGGAGAGTTGGTACCTTCTTTTCTATCAGCTTATAAAATGTATCTGCTTAAATTACCCATCTCTGATTTTCAATGACTTTTGGAGGCGCATTTCTCTACATACGTACTGAAATACAAGGCATGAAGCAAAAAAGGAATTTTGTATATCTAAGGTATATCAGAAGTCAGTCCCCAGTGCCTTGTCCACACATTAGCAAAAGAAAATGGAATATTATTATCGAGCAAGAAACAGGGAGAAACTACTAATCTAAACTGATTATACACTGAATATCATTGCAAGTATAGAACTTACACATGGCTTGACCACCATCAATGTATTGACCAGAACAGAATTGGAATGCTTCGTTCATTTTGATTATGAAAACCTGCAAGATTCAAAACTATTGTGTAATATATTTTGCAAACATCTGACAACTCTAGGTAAATGGTAACTGGTGTTTGTAATTTTCCTTGGTCTTTGTGTGAATGTTTTTATAGTGTTATCATAGTTATTAGAGTAAATAATATAAAAAATATAGAAGTGTTTGTATACGCTTTGCCTGCTTGGGGAAGTACACTGACAAGTTCATAGATATGAACATATCTACTATGTTGTATGCAGTAAATTCAATACACTTGACATCAGGCTGCTTGATAGCATTGTATTACGAAGTTCCTATTACCATGACTTACACAAAAGAGGAATATTTGTGTTTAGTGAATTAGAAACTCACTGGCAGTTGACTTCCTATCCATAATTCTTACGCTTTCTGTCTTCTGCGTTTCTGTTCTAGCTTCCACACTGGCAATAAAGATGCACTGGCTGCACAATATTTCTGCTCTTTTATATATCTTACAGCTCAGCAAATACATATGCATAACTTTCTTGCCTATAACTCCAAAGTAACCAGCACAGCACACCTATCATTTCCAGGTTCACAAGTGGCAGACAAAGCATTTATAAACACAGAAAATATGACTGAAAAAAGATTTCCTGCTGTAATAAATTACTTCATGTGTACATCTAAAACATAATGATTACTCTGAAATAGCAATAGTTAGTACTTTTGCATACTGGTTTCAAATTAAAGAATAAACAAACCTTGTTCAAAAATTACGTGGTTTCGCATCTGCTAAAGCGAAGTCATCATCTCCACGATTCCCTCTCATTCTTGGCCTATCAACTCCAGAACTTGTGCCAGGTCTAACTCTGCCACAGTTGTTACTTGCAGCATTGTTGGTACTAGAACTTGCTCCTGGAAATTATTTCATTACAGAAGTTTCACCTCTCTCCTTGACAAAACATTTAGGAAAAAGGAAATATTTTCATACTCTTCTCATGTAATTTACATTTACTGACTTATAGGTTACTCATAGTGTTTTACCTTGAACTTGGCGTGACTGCTGCGGAGGTTTCCCTACAGGATAAGATGCCTGCTGCACCCGCCTAATACTCCGGATAAAATTAGTACGGCTATTCAT
>NW_020870262.1:71250-78750 GCF_003789085.1 Penaeus vannamei | reverse complement strand
GTTGTGTGTGAGTGTATACATGTGTATGTATATGTATATGTGCATATGTGTAATTATGTATATATGTATGTATGTGTCCCCAAATAAGGTCGCCAAACGTTTTTCCTGGAGCCGCTAAGACCTCAAAATACCAGACATGGTCAATTCTCAACTTTGAGATATTTTCAGCACATATTGGTTGAGAGGTTATGGTTAAATCTTGCATAATTATACGTTTAAAAAAAACAGTAGTGCTAACTGCTAAACCTACACCGACGTGTCTCTGCCTACATACATTCATATATAGTGCTATTGCTGTCACACTAGCGTTCTCCCATTTTTTTTTTTTTTTTTTTAGTTTTATGAAAAAAAAAATCATTTTTAGCGAATAGGCGATTTTCCGGTCAGACGTTAATGATCGTTTTTGTAGGTTTGAAAGTTATTACTTAATGAAGTTGATAACATTGTGTTAAGTGTTCGCAAGATTGTTTACATCCGTGAGAGCAGGGCGCGCCTTTCGCCTTTCCTCTCCATTTTCGATATCATTACGGATCGTGTTTAATTTTTCTGTTTGGACATGCCTTTCTGAGGAATTTCTCATCGATAGTTTTCGTCAGAATATTTGCCTCTGGGACATCAGAGATCGGGTACACAAAAATAAATTATAAAGGAAGGCGTACAGTGATATCGTCGTTCGTTTTTAACCCGTGTGACTATGTGCCTCAGAGATGACAATTTATGAAAAATTGTTAAAGAATCTGACAGAAAAAGTGCTAGTGTGAATGCATTTTTTTCCTGACGAACCTGTATCTAAATAAAATATATAGTAATTGTGGATTTTACATTTCAAATATTATTATTAAATTTCATGACACTAATTGCCTTTTTCCAACCTTACAATACCTTTCTAACATGGATACTTATTACGTTTTTCCATACTTTCACAGCCAACAATCAGTTATATGTAATACAACCCTGTACATTGTCGAACAGACTGGTTTTCGCTTTCATATCTAGTGGCGCATGATGGGGGTCGCCTGAAAAAAGGTTACCACTGATTTAGTTAGTCCTGTTCTTTTTTAATTGGAACTGTTGTAATGAAATACAGGCGAATGGCCAACTGGATTGTTTATGGTGGTTTCTTTGTACTAGAATATGGCCACGGAGATCACACAATATTGTTACCAAGGTCGTTCAGAATTACCTACCCCCAAGAGTACACCCACAAATATAATTCTCGAGTTGCATGTCTCTACAATTTCTTGATTTGCCTATCATTTACAAACAAAAGGTATTCAGTACTTTTAAGGAACTCGAAGCTTGTCAGATCTGGTTTTACGATTCCTGGACTTGAGCAAGTCACCCTCACTAGCGAAACACAACAATCAATCAATCAATATCTCACACACACACACTAACTTTCACTGACAATAATTCTTTCAAAGATCATGGTGCTACACAAATGTACTGAAGATTAAACACTTTCCAATGTGTACATAGAATGCAAGAGGTATCAATTAAACAAAAAACAAAACAAAATTTCATAAGTTTCTTTTCCCAAAAGCTTGATACAAATGTTAACAAAACATGCCCACATGGATATTAAGCCAAGCACTGATATTCTTTACAGAGCAGAAGTCAAATCTAGGACCTCCTCTATAGCAAATTAATTTGATCTGTTCAAAAGGGCCATAAGCTTTCTAAATGGGATTTTTAATAAAGTACAAATGATTACAAATGTTTCAATCCTTGAGCAATTGGTACAACTGTGAGATACTGTTTTGTACCAGTATCCATAAGCTTTGAATGCATTTTAATATTTATTTTTTGCTGTGCCTTAAGTTTTTTTTTTTACACAGTAAAGAATAATTCTGAATGATTACACAGGGATTGCCATATGAATTCCCTGGCTAACCACAATGACACAACCTTTAGTACATTAGGACAGGGTACTCAATAGACTGAGACCAGGAATACTGTAATGTATACCATACAGCAGCTTCATGTCATTCTTGGTTACTTCTTGGCCAGTGCTATCAATCCCGGCCCACTTCATTGAGGTATGCTGCCAAGAGTTTGGTCTGTCAAGGTAAACATAAGAATTAAGATAAGCAAATATGTATATTGTCCTTTCAATATTCACTTACAATTAAAAAAAAAAAGCACTACAAATAGAATCTGTACTGCTTGCTTACCCCTTCAATGTAATTTGTGATGTTGATCTTTTCATTCTGAGAGTGTGCTCCATCATCACAGGCACCCATGGGTAGCAACATCACGTTCTTGCCAGTTACTTCCTGAAATAAATATACAAAATGGATGCTATACAAAGTAAAATCCAAGGTTTACAAGAAAAAATATACTATTCAGTAGTATATACTATAGTACATATAGTAAATTACTTTTTCGCTAAATGAGAATGAGAATTTCTACAACAGAAAATGGTAAATAATTGTATACTTTTAACAGCAAAAATCATTATATTTCAACATGACAATCATATAAATCTTTAAAAAACTGCAAGTGAATTCAAAAGTAAACATGTTATTGCCCTGCCAAACACTTTCACTTTTAAGTGATACAAATAGGTTGAATATTATGGACCGTTTATATAGATATTTATACATCCATTACATTTGAAAGTAAGACTGCATTTGCACTGGCAGTGGTGTGTGAAAGTGCTAGTACATCATGAAGATACGGCAATAACAACTAAAATAATGAGTACCTTTTTTAAAAGCAGAAAGTGAGAGATGGGCTTCATAAATATAAGGAAGTATCTAAAAAGTATTTTCTTAAACAATCATAAATATATTATATATATATATATATATATATATATATATATATATATATATATATATATATATATATATAAGAAACATCTCACAGACTAAAAGCTTAATACTGCAGGATAAGGAAAATCATAAAAAATTAAGATGAACTGCCCTCATTTGGTAAGTTTTAAATACTGTACTTATTATTTACAATTTTTTGATGGAAGGAATGAAGAAAAACAATTTCATAATTCAATGAATTTCTTAAAAAATATTCATTACCATTTCTAAAATGAATGGAAAATATATGTAAATGAGATGTAAACAAAAACAACAGAGATAAGCAGGAAAACACATCTATGCCAAAACCATTTGTGTCATATTACTTCTAAAGGGCAGCACCTGCCCTCAAGAAGCAGTGAAGATGTTGATAAAGATGCCTTTTCCTTTCTCCCTTTCTCTATTTGTTGCTAAAATGAGGTAACAAGTCAACTGAATTTCTACTGCAAGTATGAACTCAAATTGGCAATGTTGATAGAAAATGAGCTAACAAAAATACTGCATCATGCATTTCCTTCTAGATCAACATACCTGAAGGGTGATAGTGATAGGGATTGAGCCTCCCTCCCTGGTAAGGTCAGGCTCAACCCCAACACCATCTGAGTAGCTCTTCGACCTGCTCGGTAGTTGGTGTGGTTTGGGTCAGCTTGCCAAGCAGGTGCACTGCCCTCTAACTCTATCACCTGTAACATGACCCACAACTAACATAAGAGCCTTTACCTGGAGCACCAGTGTGACAGGGATGGAGCCTCCCTCACGGGTCAGATCAGGCTCAACACCATAGACATATTTGGTGGCCCTTCTCCCTGCCTCATAGTTGGGATGGGTGGTGTCCGACATCCAACAGCGGCCACCATGGAAGAAGAAGGCCTGAGGACCACACCACACCTATTACTTCCCTTTACGTTAAGTGCAATTGCAGGTACACTGACTGCTCTTTTAAAAAGGTGGGCAGTGCCTTGTTTATAGTTTACTCCTCCTTAAAAAGAGCAATCAATGTTACCTGCCTGCATCTTATCCTAATCAATGGCACACCTGCATTGTAAGGGTGATTGGTATGGAACAGCCATCCCTGGTCATGTCTGGATCGATCCCATAAGCCAAGCGGACAGCCCTTCTCCCTGCTTGGATGTGAGGGTGTTTAGGATCTGACACCCAATGTTTACCACTATGATGCAGGCGGCCTGCAAATGTATGCGTATAATGGCATCCAGATCAAAAGACTAGCACAACTTATATTAGCAAGAGAGAGCAATATTATGAAGGAAGTCTTACATCTATACACATTTTTTAAAACTTAGATATGTAGTAAGTAAGGTAATAATGACAAGAAAATAAATATGCTAGACATCAAAGGTCATATAGCACTATGGTATTGTACTGTGTTGGGAGGGTAGATATGTAGTAGTGGTGAATAAAAGATGTCAGATAATAATTGGAACTCTGCTCATATTTCTCACGCATAACCTCAAGGGCTTAGGATAACTAGGATATGCATATAATATCTATGAGGGTATTTTATGAAGTTATATTGGTAAGATTAGTTAAAAAAAGGATTATCCATACTGGGAATAGAATAACCAATGAGATATATATACACTGTCAACTGCAAAGAAAAGAAAGACGTCAATCACATCTTCCTTTATTTTGCTGAAGTTGCAAGAAATCTGTTATCTAAGATTATAAATTATTCATGCCAATCAATTTTTCCTTTCAAACAAAAAAAAAGAAAAAAAAAAAAAAAAATACCAAACATCAAGAGAAATATTGTCTTAACTCCCCTTAATGCACTGAGACTTCATTAAAATTGTGATCTTTGTTAAATCTAATATCCTGTGAAGTCGGTTTGTCTTCATAAGCATTCAGTCTAGTTTATCAAGTGCTATTGACATATGTCATATTACTAAACTATAAAAAAAAAAAAACTTTAAATAACTTTAGTGATGGAAATCCATATCACATAACATGTATATTTCCACTACAGTAGAAATTACCCATCTCTGTGAGACACACTGTATAACAATAAAAATATAGATTTTTCAAACAAACTAACTGATAATAATTGTTTTGTTTTTAATTCAAAAGCAAAAGGTAGATAATGAATAAATCATCTCTATATCCTATTGATAGTAATCTACATCTAAAATACATACAAAATATCATCTATCTATCTATCTATCTATTATATACAAGTTCATAGAGGTTTACAATAAAGTAACACAATTTTCTGTGAATAATGTCCACTTCATTGAAGTTAGAGCTGCTTTTGAGACATGCAAGTGAAAAGACAGATACGAAATGATTGGTAGACACAGAAATACAGAAAAATGAATATGCTGTATTTGAATTATAGCCCTAAATAATTTCTAAAATGAGGACTATGTTAAAAAAGAAAATTCGGGAAATTATTGGAATTAATTTGTACCAAAAGACATCACTTGCCTTCATTTTGTTGGGGCTGTGACGGGCCTCCCACTGCTTGTTGAGGTAATCAATAACCAGCTTGGACACTGATTCAGGAGTCTGATTGGGACAATGCGGATGCTGAACTTGCCGATCACTTTGCGGGGGATAACGTTTTGGCACCGGGCTCGCTGAATGCGCCTTCAATGCCGTGCAGTGAGAGTGATGGGTTCCTCCACCTTGCCATGAGGGTTTTGGTCTGGGGGTGAAAGGAATTCTTAAATTATTTGCATTCATACATATCAAAAACATAAGAGAGAAAAGGGGACATGGACGTAAGATTTAAAATCCATACTTAATATTAGTGACACAAGAGCAGCCAACCTATAGTTTCCATTTTTGAACTAGTGTTATTTTTAAAAATCTTAACCAATGAAATTTAAGTTCTGAACTTTCCTTCAATATAGGCAAATAAATCTGAGACAGGTGGCTGAGAGGAATAAAAAACAAACCTTGTCATTGTGATGAACTAATCTCTCATGGCCAAGATCCTTGCGGTAATCTTCTACATCAAAATCAATGTCTTTGTACAGAGCCTCTTCTTCAGGAGTGACAGGTGCTACCTCATTCATAATTCCTGGAAATGCATACAAAACTTGCAAGTGATTTCTATTCATATGACTGCCATATACCACGCAGAAATATAGTACATAATATATTGCAGCTTTGAAAACACTGCAACAAATGTAAAAGTAAACAACAAACCTTACCTGGAACAAGAATATTGCCTTTGCTGTCCAAAAGGGTATTCATGAGGTAAATGAGATCTGCCATACCTTCATGCACAGTTCCACCAAATACACCTGAATGCAGGTCCTTATCACAACATTCAACCTGTAATTAAAAAAGTATTTACAATTAGGATCCACTGAATCTAAACCATGAAAACTGCCATAGACACAGTCTTTTCTATGCTCTCCATAACAAAGCTTATAAAATACAAAGCATACACATCATCAAATACAAAAATGAGTCCGCTATAACAGCATATCACTTCCACTTTCGACCTCTACAAAACAGGTTATGCTTTATGATCAGAAACAAAAATATTACTTACCTCAATGCAGTAATAACAGATGCCTCGAAGGCCATAAGTAATACATGGCTTCTTCTTGCCCAGCCAGTAGTTGTCGGAGATGCAAACAAAATCTGTGCCTTTCAGGAACTTGTCTTTCTGGGCTTTCAACAGCTCCTCCAACCCTTCAGAGCCCGACTCCTCCATTCCCTCAAAGACAAACTGTTTAAAAGAGAGATACATTTTTAAAACTCCTAAATCTTTTATAATTTTTATTCATAGTCTTATCATTATTCATAGTCCTGAAATATTTCAAAATGTAGAATAAGCACAAAATAATTAACTAAACTAACTCTTACTGCAAATATTCATATTTCTTTTTCTAGCTTTTCTTACGTTGAAAATAATTTCCACATGGTGGATTTGCTATTACAACTTACATCATATTCTATTTTTTCCTGCTAAATCATATTTTGAAGCATGATTGTTTCCCTACAACTGCTATTTAATCAAATTTATGGTTACCAATAACATGAACTACTACATTTTTACAAAAATATATACATAGCATCCTACATTATCATCATAAATATCATCATCATCATTAACATCATTATACATAATATATATATATTTTTTTTAACAAGACATAGTAGAAACAAACCTTGACATTAACTGGAATCTCCTGTCCAGTCTTCTGGAAAGCCTCAATGGCATGAATCCAGCCAATGACTGGGCCTTTGTCATCAGTTGATCCACGGCCATACAGTTTTCCGTCCTTCTCAGTCAAGACAAATGGTTCTGTGTCCCATCCATCTTCCTGCATTTAAATCTTTGTTACTTTCTGTCTTCTAAGTGTGCTGGTGATTCTAGCTTATACAAAAAATATATAATAATATTACCAAAACCTAATAAAAAAACTGGTTCAAAGGCACCAATGTTTGTAAATAAAATATATATAATAATAATTACAAAAAAGGTAAATAAGATAAAAACTACAGCAGAATATAAATAACAGTGATATACATCAATAGGATCTTTCCAGCATTTGAATATGACCCGTGAATCATATATCACAAGAGATGAAGGAAATCTTATCTCGAGGTACAAGGCTACAAACACTGATTAAACCTCTCAAGATAACTATATATTACAACAGTGACAAGTAATCTTTTCATAGCAATTAAAAAATGTAGACAAGTGCAT
>NW_020870262.1:25929-28429 GCF_003789085.1 Penaeus vannamei | reverse complement strand
AAAGAGTAACGCCATAATCATTACTCCTGCCCACGTCTTATTATAGATCACCATGGTAGTGTGTGTGTATGAATGTGCCCATGTATATATGTATATATATATTTTCTTTTACTAATTATATCATTAGAGCGGAAAGGGGAATCTGTGAGCTTTAAAAAAATTATCTGATTTTATTCGCCGTCCCTGGCAAGATTCTATGAAAAAAGACTCAGCATCAACACCATAAACATATTTGATGAGATTCAGAGCAGCGCAAAAGACCCCAACCTTGATAAAGCTTATCTGCATTAATGGCTTATATACTCTCTCTTTAATGTTGCTGTTTACAATAACACCCCCCGGAATCTGCTCAAAATATTTTTAAAAAGTATGTCTAGCACAGAAAAACAGGGATGTAACCCAAGGGAGTGAAAGGAGACGAGCTGTTTCAGGTTTTGCGATGGATGTCTTCATTGCAAAAGAGTCTTCTCAGAATATGAGAAAAAGTGCCCATTTAGTCAAAGGGACCGAGGATTTAGGTCCCATGAGGGGCTACCTGTCCTGTTTAAGTCTGATAAAGATAATAATACACATGAAAGGAAAATGGAAATTCAACTATTTCAACTGAAACAACCCTTTCTCTTATTATAGATAAAAGAAATCAAACATTATACGGTAAAAACAACAGGATTTTTTTTTTGGTGGGAGGGGGTTAATAAATTATTGTCTACATTCCCTAGAGAAAACTTTTCTTCTGTTGATGTTTATAGCCACTCGTCGGGCGTTCGCCATAGCATGTATCAAATCATTTTTTTTTTCTATCATAAAGGTCATATACCATATTTACTTGTAGTTATACAACAAAATGCAATAGGTTATAAGATGAAGAGACGCATACACACACATATATTACACATACACACATATACATACACATACAGTACATTTGTGCACACACACACATATTTACACACACACAAAACCATACAATATGTCTGTGTGTGTATATATCATTTCTAAAATCAACAAGATTGTAAATGATTGCACAGCAGCAACTAAATACCAAATACTGAAATATCAAAATATATTAAGCAAATGACAGACAGAATTAAGAGAACGACCCGCACCATATAATTACGGAGAGAAAAAAATAAGACACGCCCCTTAACCAAGCCGTCACTGGCAGCGGGTTATCCTCGAGGCGCTGCTGCCACGCCCCCTTCTCCACATGTCGGGACCTCAGAAAGTTAAATTACAATTGCACTGAAAATTTACTGTTCTTAGGTATAACATACACACACACACACACACACACACACACACTGTAAGAGCTGTTAACCTTAATCTCCTTGATGTTAATTTAACCTGTTTGCTGTTAACCTTAACCTGTTTGCTGTTAATCTGTTTGCTATTAACTTAATATGTTTGCTGTTAACTTTAACCTCTTTGCTGTTAACTTAATTTGTTTGCTGTTAATCGTTACCTCTTTGCTATTAATTTAACCTGTTTGCTGTTAACTTAATCTATTTGCTGTTAACTTAATCTGTTAGCTGTTAACCTCAACCTGTTTGCTATTACCTTAACCTGTTATCTATTAACTGTAAGAGCTATTAACTGTTAACTGGTACTGATGGGCAGGAGTGATACTTGATTACGGCTTAACTCTTTATTCTTGAGAGTTACACCCAAGTAGACATAAACACGACAAGAACGAGGCTGGCCATCACAAGGTGGTGCCCGACCTGTCGACGCACTCCTCTGTCTTTCCGGTCGACGTAGAGAGAGAGAGGGAGAGAGTGAAAAAGGGTTTACCGACGGTGCCCATAAATACCCGTTCTCGGTAATATGTATGCATGTATCTATCTATCCAAAAAAAGTGTGTGTGTGACTATATATATAACTATGTATATAACTATATAATATATATATATAATATATAATATATTATATATATATATATATAATATATATATGTATATATATATATATATATATATATATATATATATATATATATATAATGTGTGTGTGTGTGTGTGTGTGTGTGTGTGTGTGTGTGTGTGTGTGTATATGTATATATATATATATATATATATATATATATATATATATATATATATATATATTACACGAATTTCTGGGATATGATGTACAAGTGTGCGCTTATATTCTTCACTGCATAATTTACACTTAGTTTCTTCAACATTACAGGCTGTACTGTCTTGCCAATGCAATCTATATCCCAGAACTATTCTTGCGATCACAATATCACGCTGTCTTGTTTTTGTTTTATATAAACCATAGAAGAATACATCATGCATAAGCCGGTCATAGTGTTTTATGCTACAGCTTTCAGGCCGTTGAGAATGAATCAACTCAGTCAAGTCCTCTTTGAAGGAAGTTTTAATTATGTGTGAAATCCTAGCAAGAGGTACTCCAGGATCTATATCCACACTTTGCTTGTCACATGCTGATCTTGCTAGGCGGTCAGCATGATCATGCCTGGGGATTCCAACATGCG
>NW_020870262.1:18429-20929 GCF_003789085.1 Penaeus vannamei | reverse complement strand
CCCTTTGCCATGGCCGGATGAATCTGACGATCCAGCGCCGCTTAAAATGGCGTCAGACATCAGAAGGGAGGAAGAGACACACGGCAGACACACGGGGTCTACTCACCAACTCAGCCCTTGGCACACGGAGCGATGGATCTTCTCTCGGGGTCTCCACTGAGCTTCCCTAAGAAAACCATAAGTCAAGACCCCTTTCATTCCCCTGCTCTTAATTCCGGGCACTACAGTGGATTACCATTACGGTTTACATATTCTGAATGCTTTCGAATAAGTAAAGCGTGGGACAGTTTAGACGTGCACTTCTTTCTCACTTCCCTTTCCCTTCCCTCCCCCTCGCCTTCTTCATTACTCAAACCCTGTAGAAGTGTAATAAGCAATTGCCCAAAATTCACATGCTATAACAAGGTACATAATAAGGCATATGTCTGTAATATCTAACTTTGTAAGGAATGATTTAAGCACTGATATACTAAAATAATATAATGTTAATGAAATACTAAAAACAGTCATTGAAGTTATTAAATTAATTGCTTTAACAAATAAATATCACAATATTAATGTCAACATTATACAAAGGGAAGTATATAGTACAAAAAAGAAATTTAAAGGAAGCACATAAATATATGTACAATACAAATTATTTATGAATAAAGTTATATATTAACATGAACAAGTATTCTCCTCAATTTTACAAATGCCATTATATTAGAAATATTTATATTCTACGAACAGTATGAGACTGAAATACGAGTCAAATAATATATATCACATTAACTTAATGGTTAATTATCACAGTAAAAAGGTATGTAACCTCGTCAAAGAAGCACAAATCATGAAAAATAAAGCATAAAACCCATGTGACTCCTTAATGAGCCTTGCATAAACCACTTCACAAATAAGTTTCTATCAATCTCATTTATAAAGAAAAAAAAAAAGTTACACGCACACATTAATCTGATTTAAAAAAAAAGAACAAGATATACATATTAATTACCTTGTTCTCCTAACCGAGTTGATAAATTTTAAGAATTTTTGAGCACTAAGCAATGCCCGCAGGAACTTACAAACATGACGTGCTCCCGGGGAAAACAAGCAGGTGCCCACAGCTGATAAAACAAGATAATAAATACAAAGTTTTCCACGAGTTACTTGTAAATTGTTTATTATTCACAGGCTGAAATAAGCAAGAATAATATTACAAATTACAAATAAAGACATTCGCTTCGGTAAAAATAACTTTCGTTTCAAATAAATGCACATCCTATTGAAAAATCGTATTCATAAGCATTCATAAATATTTCGCTTACATGTCTTCAATTACAAATCACAACATTGCATGCGGGAGAGAGAGAGAGAGAGAGAGAGAGAGAGAGAGAGAGAGAGAGAGAGAGAGAGAGAGAGAGAGAGAGAGAGAGAGAGAGAGAGAGAGAGAGAGAGAGAGAGAGAGAGAGAGAGAGAGAGAAGTAGAAGGGAGAGAGGAAGGAGAGAAGTGAGGAGAGGTAGGAGAGAGAGAGAGACAGAAGGAAGGAGACAGACAGACAGACAGAGACACAAATTTCCCGAACCGCAAAACCCCTTCCCTCCCCAGATGACCTAAAGAGCAACCCTACCTGCCAGGCTGCCATGGTTTGCCCTTCGCCGCTCAGCCTCACCTCGCTTTGGCTCCTCTCAAAAAGCTCTGACCTCGCTCGACCTTCACTTGGCTCCCATCCTTCACTCTCAGGCTCTTCCATCGTTACAGGACAGGAGGGGTGCGTGGGGCGTGGGGGGGGGGGGGGATTTGTTATACACCCAGGCCATTATGACAGGATATAAAGTCAAAGGCAGGCATGTCAGCGTGTTAGGAACTGGGAGGTGTTAGCCAGATAGAATTACATACGATTGATGTTTCTTTATTGGTTATCGCTGTGTCATTTCTTCTTGACTTTGACGCATCCTTTGTCAATATGTTAGCCTTTTTTCTGAAAAATAACACAATTTTCATCTTTATTCTCTCTCTCACACACACACACACACACCTATATATGCATATGTATTATTTCATCATTTGCGTGTATATATATATATATATATATATATATATATATATATATATTATATATATTATATATATATATATATATATATATATATATATATATATATATATATATATATATATATATATATATATATATATAATATATATGTGTGTGTGTGTGTGTGTGTGTGTGTGTGTGTGTGTGTTGTGCACATGTATACAATTAATCTTGTACTATTATAGTGCGTAGCTAAAATAATGCATTCCCAAACCGGCATATGTACGTTTTCTGTAAATAGTGGTGTACAGACCGTTTTATTTAGTGTGATCAGCGTATAAAAAAATAAATAAATTGCACTGGTAGATTTAATGTTATGTTGATCATTTAGTTGTAAATGAGATGGATGTTTGAACAAGCGAAATGTATCGTTTATGTATCTTATGTATAAATTCCACAGGCAGTTTTGTTGCCAGTTCTTT
>NW_020870261.1:275769-306082 GCF_003789085.1 Penaeus vannamei | reverse complement strand
TCTCTCTCTCTCTCTCTCTCTCCTCTCCTCTCCTCTCCTCTCCTCTCCTCTCCTGTCCTCTCCTCTCCTCTCTGTTTCTTGTTTTTCTATTTCCTCCTCACTATCTTTAACTCCCTCCTTCCCCATTCTCTGTCTCTGTCTTTCCTATCTCCTTTTTTCACCCAGGATTTTCATATTTTATTTAATATTTTTTTCCGTAAAGGTTCCCCCCCTTCTTGAAAAGAAAACGAGGAAAAGGGCAAGGAAGACCAAGAAATCGACCATGGAGACATCAGAAGAGAAGGGGGAAAGTAATGGAGACAACATCGTCTTAAATGCACTTAAGACCCAAATCAAGGAGGTAAGTTGCATTCCTCTTATTGTATTGCAGCCTATGGAATATGTGTGTGACAGTTGTTAAGCCCTTCATTACTGAAATTGTTTATTGTACAGGCTTACATGTCTTACAGCCAGTTTGTTAAAATTGCCCATCCTAATGGATATTCATACATACTGACATGAATAAAGATAGAAATAAATGCATACTTGTATACTGGAGAGATAGATAGAAAAATATAAATCTCAGATAGATGGAGTGATATGCATTTGTTTCTGTGCATTTGTATGTCTGCATATATGAATATTCATTGGGTAGGGCCTCACACAAGTTTAACAAACTGGCCTTTGGTGTCTTCATAGATTCAAGGATTGATAACAAATGGGACTCCAGAATACTTAGAATGGCAGATTATACGCACTTTATGATGGCAGTAGTCTGGTTAGCTAAAACAGAGATGAAGTTTAATAACATAGAATGACTTCATGACTGTATTGAGTTTCCATCAGTGGCCTGCTGACTTTACATAACATGACTCTTGTTAGACTTTTTTTTTGTAATTATTATTGTGGGAGATCAATTCTTGTGGTGACAAATGACTTCCACGCTTGGATTGCATGAGCAGTACCAATTTTTTTCTTCTGGAGATGACCATGGCCCATCTGCCTAGTTCATGGTATATAGTGTTAAAGAATCAATAAATCTACATGTATAACTTCTAGTTGCGTAAAGCCATCATCTATATGAAGACCAATTTCCTTTTGTTATAAATAGTATATCACATTGTATAGGGAAGATCATTCAAGTCTACTGACAGAACATTATATATTTTGAAGAGCAGATTGGTTAAGAATGGGTTGACAAAGAGCAACATCTTTGAAATATGGACTGTCTTTGGAAATCAATTTTTTAAGAAAGAGGAAACCAAATCATTATTGACTCAGATTAGATATAATAGATGGCAAGAAAAAAGCTCTCTCTCTCTCTCTCTCTCTCTCTCTCTCTCTCNGAGTGGGAAGATGATGTGATTGGTGAAGAAGGCTGTGGGGGTAGAGTTGATGAAGTTGAGAGATAAGGAGTCAACTTGGGTGGATAATGCACAGGCATTGAAGAGTGGATAGTAGTTGTGTTCAGAGTTGTGGACAAAGGAGAGGCTGGGGTTGGGGATCTGGTAGAGTTTGAACTGGTGGGGCTATATGATGAAGGGGCAAGCCTCATTGCCCCCCCTCAATCCCTTGCTTGTTGTTGTTGTGGGGGGGCTTAGGAGACGGAGACTGAGACCCAATGCAGGGATCTCCCCTGCCTAGGGCCTCAGCCCTCGACGCAACTAATTTTGCATGGTCTTTTCCCCCTCCAGCTTTTGTTTCCATCCCTTCTCCATCCCCTTCTACTATCTACTTCCTAAGGTGTGAGAGCCGCACTGAGAGGATGAAAGGCTGACCTTGTGCCAGTCCTAAACGGCCTGCGGGAACTATGGGCACGGTACTCCCGACTAATCTAGCCCTTACCTTTCACTAGCGATGGAGGTGGACCAGTTGATGCCTTTTATATAATCCAGGTTCCCCATGACCAGTAATGAAAATGTAATCCCTTTATTAGAGGCAATGAGGCTAGCCCCTTTATCAAATAGCCCTAACCCAGGCTCTCCTTTGACCACGGCTCCGAACACAAACTACTACCCACTCCTCAATGCCTACTAGTGCATTACCCACCCAAGCAGAGAATAAATCTCCAGAAGACATTCCTATCCACCCAACTTCCTCAAATTCATCAACTCTACCCCTGCAACCTTCATCAAGCAATCCTCCCTTATTACTACCTTGCAGCCTTATTCTCCATCATTCCATAATACTCCCTCTTCCACCCGTCCCCAACCATCCACCACCACCAACCCTACAGATATCTTAAATACTCTGTTTAGCCAAGCTAAATGGGACTGATTTTTTGTGATCCCTTCTACAGCTCCTTACTCAGGCAACACTCTTCTCTTTCAACAATGCCTCCAAAAACAAGTAGGCAGAGTCCCTTTCTATACCAGACGCGATCGCTCCCGTCTTGTAACAGTCAGATCAGAAACTGAATCTATAGCACTATCAAATTTAACTGATCATTCTGGCAACTCCATTCCTGCAGAACCTCATCCAACCCTTAGTACAACAGCAAACTGCCTAGTCGATACCAAAGATTGGTCAGACTGTGGAGAAGACTTATTAGGATGCCTCAAAGACCAAGATGTGAAATCAGTACATTGCTACACCATTCCTCCTAAAGGTCAATGAAAGAATCCGACCAACATTGCCAAAATTACCTTCCATACACATGACCTTCCCTTACGTATCTACATCGGTGGACAATCCCTCCCTGTTCAACCATACCAACCCCCTCCCCGTCCATGTCAAAACTGTTGGCGCTTTGGACATCCTGCCAAACATTGCCATTCCACAGACCGATGCCCCATATGTGCCCGACCTGGTCATAACCGATCAAACTGCTCAGCACAAACACGAACATGTGCTAACTGCGGCGGCCCCCACAATGTATTTTATAGAGGCTGTCCCACTTACAAGTTTGAATCTGAGGTAGCAACTCTCAGATACAAAAATGATCTCACTTTACGTGAAGCCAGACAGGAAGCACGTCGACAAGGTTTCTCTCATACTCCATACTCTAGTAACATCGTTCGCTCAGCCCCTCCCCCTCCACCCCAAGATGTCCTCATTTCCACTTCTACATCCCTCAGACCAATTCCTTTGCCACTCTAAACCCAGACACCCCAATCTCAACCACAGCTCCAATATCAACTACAGCCCCAATCACTTCTACATTCTACCTCCCTCAGACCAATTCTTTTGCCACTCTAAACCCAGACATCCCAATCTCAACCACAGCTCCAGTCTCAACTACAGCCCCAACACCATCCCCTCTCCCTCCCCGCACTACCCGCAGTAGACAGACTAACCCTTCTTCCCCTACAGCACAATCACCTCCACCTACCTTTACCTTTATTCCTGAGACACCAGTCTCCTCTTCCCGCCCTCATATGAAAACCTTTATCCCATAAAACTCTCCAACCAACTCCATTGCAGAAACAATTACCTTCTCACAAAACTCTCCAACCAATTGCACTGCAGAAACAATGGATGACATCCAAAGTTATATGCTTAAGACACAAGATCCCATAACTCATGCTCATTCCACACTTGAAGTGGTTGCCGATATTCATACCCTTCCTACTAATATTCCCCCTACACCCCTTCCTCCTACTCCCTCTCAACACAACCTAACCCCCTCAATTCTGTCCACCTCCGATATCCATCCTCCTGATATCCATCCCCCTCTTACTCACAGCACCCCTACACCCCTTCCTCCTAATCCCTCCCAAGACAACACATCCCCTTCAACTTAAACTATCCATCCTTCCGATATCCACCCTCCTACCACTAATACTCCCCCCACATCTACTCCCTCCCAACACAACCCACCCCCTTCAACCCCAACTATAGGCACATTCTCCCTCCCTCCATCCCGTCTTATCTTTTGCACTCCTTCCCAGATACACACGAGAATCACTCATGTCACAACAATACCCTTCCCCAAATTCCCTACCTCCTAATACCCCTCCTTCACACCCCCTAGCTCCTTCTCCCCCAGATTCCCCAATACGTACCATATGCGATATCACTCATAAGCTATAGCTCTCCTACATTGGTCCTCTATGTAACATCCCTCTTTCAGTTCCACACATTCTCTTGTCCTGTCCACGCTTTAATACAGCACGTACCTCTGCTTTTCCACACCTATCCTCTCTTTGCCGACCTCCCAACATATCAGACATCCTTACAGAATCCCACAGCTTCTGCCTTGACAACCTGTTCTCCTTCCTCAGATGCATAAATATCCTTCACTTGATCTAACTCACTTACCTAAACCACCATAACCTTTTCCCCCTTCTTCAACCTCTCAACACTCCTCTAGATAGTTGACACATAGCAACTATCACCTGACATCCCCTTTTCTATACCTTCCTATAGTGCTATATGACCTTAGATGTATAGCACATTTATTTTAACCATTAACCATTAAGCCTCATTGCCTCTAATATGGGTATTACTTCTTCATTACTGGCCATGGGAAGCCTTGGCTATGTTGGGGAAATAAACAGTCCACCTCTCAGGGTCTCCTTAAGGGGAAAGGGCTAAAAAACAAAAAGGGAATACCGTGCCCATGATTCCCTCAGGTAGTTCAGGACTGGCACAAAGTCAGCCTTTCATCCTTTCAGCACAGCTCTTACACCTTAGGAAGTAGATAGTAGAAGGGGTTGGAGAATGGATGGAAACAAAAGAGCTGGAGGGAGAAAATACCATGCAAAATTTGTTAAGTCAAGAGCTCAGGCCCTAGGCAGGGGAGATTCCTGCATTGGGTCTCAGTCTCTGTCTTCTAAGCCCCCCACAACAATGGGCAAGGGATTGGGGGGGGGGAGGAAAGAGTGTGGAAAAGGTGGAGTGGAACAGGTTGAGTGAGGAGGAAGATAAATAGGTGTTGGTGCAGTGATAGAGAAGGGGGTGTCTGGATTTAGAATGACAAAAGAATTTGACTGGGAGAGGGAGGGGGTAGAAGTGGAAAAGTAAGATGGAGGAGGAATAGATACAGTGGGGAGTAAGAGAAAAAAAAAAATTGCGGAAATTCTTCCTGTCTGGCATCGTGAAGTGAGGCCAAGTTCAATTCTGAGAATTGTCACCTCAGACTTAGACTTAAACTTGTAAGTAGGGCAACAAAATAAATTATGGGAGCCATAACAATTGGCACATGTGAGTGCAGAGGTTTGATCGATCATTACCTGGTTGGTCACACAGAGGGTATTGGGCTGTGGAGTGGAAGTGCTTGGCAGGATGGACTAGATGCCAACAGTTCTGACATTGACTGGGCAGGGGGGAAGTTGATGAGGTAGGACAAGGACTCTCCGCCAATATAAACATCATGGGGGAGGTCATGTCTACAGAAAGTAATCTTGGCAATATTGATGGAGGACCTATGGCAGCCTCTAGGGCCTAACAGTCAATGAATGCTGGAATAATTGGGGCAGATGTGGAAGGAATCTTTGGCCAATTTAATTTTGGAGACCTTGCTGGAAGAGGAGAGTAAGGGCCTGTAGAGATCATGAAAAATCAACCCCATTTGGCTGGGCTAAACTGGGTATTCAAAAGATTTGTAGAGGTGGAGGTAGGACAGGGATGTGTGGAAGAGGGATTAGTGTTGAGTGAGGTAGTACTGCAGGGAGATGGACAATAAAGCTGCAGAGTAGTAATACAGGAGGGGGTAGTAGATGTGGGGGGTGGAGGATTAACAAGAGTGATTAGATCAAAGTTGTCAAAAGAAGAAGTGTGGGATTTTGAAAAGATGTCCTTAGGGTTTGGTAGGGATTAGATAAAGGAGAGATGTGTTTAAGGACAATTAGATCACAGTTGCAGGAGAAATGTCAGGAGGGAGCAAATCCAGGGAAGGGGATTGTTGTAACAGAGTCACATGTGAGGTGGTTGTAACAAAGACTCATAATTGTATCCAGGGGGAAGCAAAAGGGATAATGGGAGGGATAATACAGATGAAGTAGGGGGAATGGGAGGAAGGGGAGTAGGGGGAACATAAATGGAAGGAGGATGGATGTCAACAAATGTATGTAGATGTCTGGCATTTTGTTTTTACTGATTTAGAGCAGTTTCAGAAGTTCAGGAATAACTTGTGTTAATGATAGTTTATTATTTTTCCTTTTTGTTAACTTATAAAATCTCTCATAAAGAGAGTTGACGTTTCTCACATTTACTATGAAATTACAAAAACAAACAAACCAACAAAATAACAACAATGATGCAAGAGCAAAAATTACTACATTCACCCTAAGCATTTCTGAATATTCATATGAAAAAGACATTTTTTTTTTTAACAGTACCAGTTTCTTCTAATGCTTATAGGGTAATGAACAATCTATGTTTGTTATATGCTTTACTAAAACTCCTTATTCTGGCTGAAATGTCAAGGCTAATCAGCAAGTAAGGAAATTACCTACAAGCTTTTACATTAAACTCTGGGTGAGTTTTAACCTCCTTTAAATGCATATAAAATCAAACTTAGTTTTAATGCTCTGGAATCACATGAAATCATATAGTTGGCAAAGATCCTTATCTATGTAAAGGAAAATATGAATGAAAACATTTAATAATTTCCTTATAAATAAAGAAATAATAAATAAATCATCAATCATTACAATTATACTGAAAGCATAGAGAAACAAATTCTTCTCTACATTATTTGCAGTGTGATAAAAAAAAATACTGAATATTGTAATCAGGCCTGTTATAATTAACATACACAGCCTAAATTGGGGAAAAAGAGTACACAATACATTTTCGAAAACAAGAATATCATAAAATATGATGCAATTTTGAGGGGCATTACATTTCTCATTATATGCCTAAGTTATAGGCCAAACCAAGCACTGCACAACAATTGACAAAGGCCAAATATTCAAACCAACTCAAAGTCTACACATCCTGGGAACTGGGTTTGAATAAAGAAGATACACAGTCAATACAATCAGTAACAAATTGATGCCATCTAAAAGAGTCATCAAGTCAAACCTACAGTAGCAATGACAATAATTTACAATTAAAAGATTCAATAAAAATAACCATCCCAAAATTTTGTTCTTTTAAAACTGTCCTTGACATTAATTTGTTTCTTACACTTCAGGAATTAACTTTCTCAACTTGCGTCCTCTGCAAGGTAAGTGTGTGAAAAACCTGTTTTGTTAGCCATTTAAAATGTGCACTGCATTAGTGGTCATGTTAAAGCTCTTAATCTAAAAATTAAGATACAGAAAAGAAATTTCACATCAATAAAATCTATTGTGAGATTAACCAATTATTAAAAATCAATATTACATTAACTATTTTTTCATTGAAAAAACAAATCACACTTACGACCTCATATTATAGGGAATCAATCAATCAATCAATATCTCTGCTTATTATGATTTGGTATGCTATAATCCCTAATGAAGAAATATGAATTTAAATAGTAATAATATATCAATAAATATATGCATATTTTTAATACATCTAAAGAAAAAATGCAATCATTACTTGACATACTAACAAATCCTTAAATGTGAATCAAGTAGCAAAGTCATTTCTGTATCATACATAAAATGAATGGTAAATAATTTCAACCCCTAAAGGACAATATACGACAACTGATGTAATCAGGTACGTCCATTACCCAGGGGGAAAGACACCAAAAGTCAGTTGACCTGATTTTTTTATTAATTTGTTTCTTTAGGTGTTGTGTAGGCACAAGTTATGTGGAACAGTCATACTAAGTTCTGTGTAGGACACGTCAAAAAGACAGCAATTTTACTATTACAATCTGAGTTTTGAGTAACATTTTTTCCTGTACTGTGTGTGCATAGAGTTCATAACTTTCTTATCCTTTAGGGGGTTAAAAGAATGGATACAATTATAAGTACAATGTGTGTATATTGACCTCAAGAGCAGCCTTTTGTAAACAAACAAAAAAAGTACTTGTAAACATAACATATATGCAAATTAACATTACATTAAGTATTAAACTCATGGCAGTCAGTCTAAAGGAATAGCTTCTTTGTCCTTGTACAAAGGCCTCTATAAATAATACTACAAAGAAGAAAATATTAAAATCTGTAATATTCATGATTAAGGACTAAGGTCTAACAACAGCTGGAATAAGTGAAAAAACTGACTTTACAGCAAAATAAACCTACTGAAAGTTATGTCAAATGAATCTAAAAATGATCAGGTATGACATGACCTAAATATGAAGACCATGAGAAAGGGATACATTTCGAAGTATATCATAATTTCTGAGTCCCTGAGAGTATCAATTAATTTCAACATATGGCTTACATGTTTTTATTTTAAGGATAGAATGGCTACTGCCGGAACTCACCTCTGTAACATCACTTGCATTCGAAAATCTCCTGAAACAAGACGAGCTGTAAATTCTGCCAAATGTGTTTTCAACATTATATCACATTTATGATTAAAAATTTGGAGACCTCAATATCTATATTCCAATTAAATAATTTCTCACTCTAAAATACAGTAGACATGGAAATAAAGGAAGGAATAGGAACAGTAAAAAATAAAAATGAGATAGGAAGAAGAGGAGAGAGAAATTGATGAAAACAAAATAATTATACTAAATCAACAATTACAAAGAAACAGGTCAGTTTCTAAAATACCTGATTATTATAAAGATATGAAAGACAGAGGGAGGGAGAGGGAGAGGGTGAGAAAGAGAGGGGGGGGGGGCAGACACATATACACCAAGACCTTATCCCTTCTCTGAAACTATACTTGCTTACATATTTTTACTTAAATGCTTATATGCACAAGCTCACATGCTCAACCTATTGGCACCAGGTATGTGCACTATCCACTGATTTTTTTTTTGTGTAAATTCTGTTTATACATAGGTGCCTCCACAAGTGCTTAGTCACCAAGAAGTCAATTCGTAGGCCTACCTGACCTCAACTGATTGTCTCATTCCTTGAATTGTCAGGATACATATTAATATTTTTTTAAGTTATTATTATTGTTACTATCATCATCATCATATTTGACATTATGGTTATTGTACTATTGCTTGCAATACCACTAATAATAAAGCACTAAAAAAAATATTTCAAAAATCAAGAAATTGAGTAACACCGCCAAATATGGCAGGTTAGGTTAGGGGTCGTCCATTTTTTTTCAAATTTTCATGTGTACAAACTGTAAGCTTGGGGAAAGAGTGGTAATCTCTGGCATACACTTTTTAAACATGAAAACAAATGACAATCTAGATCAAATTAAAAACTAAACATTATTTATTGCCCTTGTATTGCATTGTTGAAATCAAGACAGGAAGACATGCTGCAAATGAGATTTTTTATGAAAGCCCCATGGACAAAGACACGACATCCTTCACTGATTATTAGTCAATGCAAGATGTCTTATAATGGTTGCCTGCTAGAATCACTAAGTTTCATTGCATTCATTTAGACCCTGGAGATCCTGTGGCAGAGGTCTATCATTTTTATCCTTTTGCTTCGTACTTTCTGGAGTGGGGAGGAGGTCCTGGGAATAAGAGTATTTTTTGTACATTTGTGAAAATAATAAAAAAAATTATGACCCCTAACTCCTCTGAGCCTTCTATGTATACAAAAGAAGTCAAAGCTGGTCCCATAAGTTAATGTAAGAGACAAGCACACTAGCATACAGGGTGATGCAGGAGGGTGGTCAGTTCCTTTCCATCCCAACTTTGACCACAACATGCTGATTCCAAGCTGAGTTGACAGAAAGAGGCAACTAGGCACAAACTCAAGACACTACAAATGCTAGGCCAGCACTCTACCACTAAAAAAATTGATAAACAAAAATCCCAGTGGACTGGGCATTTATGTACATGCCCTCCCAGCATAATAAGTTAAACAAAGAAATGTGCAAACACAATCTATACATCCCCACAATGCTGATGTTATGATTGTTCTTAGTATGTGTGTATGTGCTAGCAAAGCATTGGGCTTGTACGTATGGGTTTCTAACCCACTGATCATAGCATGGCAAAAATACATGCCATGTCCATTGTGCTTCTTTGTTTGTTAATTGTCTCTACACATCGCTCCACAAGTGCTTAATCACCAAGGAGCCAATTACTAGTCCTGCCTATCTCTCTTTCTACCTTTTTTATTGATTCTTGGAAAGATTCTTCTTAATTTTTCAAGGCCCTTATTATAGTTCATAACATCATAATAATCATAATGTCAATAATTAATTTGAAAAAATTATAATAACAATAACAACAACAAAAAAGAAAAACAAAAATCAGGTGAGGTCAAGGGTCTACCAATTAGCTGCTTGGTGGCTGAGCATTTGTGGGGCCGTCTACATGCAAACAAAATTCATAAAAAAAACTACTGTAGACTGCAATTACCCGGCAGCAATGGGTTAAGAAACATCCAAGCAAAATATTTCACTATTCTGCCGAGAGCTTTTAAAAAATATTCTCTTTGTGTCACTATGTATTGAAAGGGAAAAAGAAAAATCATGGCAGAGCAATTTAGAAAACATATTTTGTCTTAGATTGAGAAAATACGAGTTCTCAAAATCTAAAACAAAAAACATTTATTGTTCTTCAATCATGATCAAAAACTTTCACAGTGTTCTTATGCTGCAATGCTGTTTCCTTGTTTTTTTATCTAATGCACACAGACTAAACTAAAATGTTAAATTTTACGACATCCTGTTATTAATCAAGATATATCATCCATTACACAATACTAACTAATTAGAATAAGAGTAATTATTAGCATCAGTACCAATAAAAAATTAAGTTATTTTGTAATTACCTTTTTAAAGCTATTATCTCTGTTGACACATACTCGTACATTCATACATACCAAATTAATGAACTAATGTTTATTACCTAACAAACAGCACAATGGTGCATTAAAAATGCTATGAATATTATCAACATACTCTTTAACAAATGTCAGCACAATCAGTAGATACATATAAGTATCTGAGTTATCTATAAATTTACGGTACTATGTTCATGGTGACTTGACAGGTAAAAAGGCTTGGTGAAATGTCCACACATGAAAGGGTACATTAAAGGTATAAATACTACTGATGAATATTTTTGGTAGTAATTCATCAAACTTCAGACCTTAAACAGGACATTTAAACATGCATTTCAACAGCTTGCTATTGTTGTATTTGATGTTTCTTATCTTTCAGAAGTAAAAGTCCCATAAATCATAATCTGGGTCTCGTTTTATGTTTCTCTCATTATTTCAACCTAAAGAGGAACAATTACTTAGAAGACAAAGATGAAGAAAAAGAAGATAAAGATGAAAAAGAATTCTTAAAAAACCAACCCTTTTACTTTACACTGGGTTAAAAATGAAGTTCACACTATTCTCAATCACAGATTAATTTTGTGTTTAACAAGCAAGTAAATATACAGTTCTATATATACACTGAGTATTAACAAGAGTTCATGACATCAAACTTTGTGTACATAAATAGTATTATTTCTTGTTATCCTTGCTAGTTTCTAAAAGACCAAAGACATTTTCTAACTCTTCTCACTCCTTATCATTTCTCAGACTGAAATACTTACAGCAAGGATAAGTTGATTATTGTCATACGCAACTGAAGCAGTTTTTATACATAAACCCACAACACCTGAATTTATTACATACTGTTAAAAATAAATGTTGGATCTCTATTTTTCTTATTGTCAAGAGACATGAATACTGTAGGTCAATCAACCCATTAATGCTGGGAGTACAAATGTACATGCATTATTCATTGTGGCTTTGTTTTATCACTGTTATAGATGGTTCCATAAATGCTTTAGTTACTAGACCTACCTACCTCCCCTGTGTATCAAATTCCTTGAAATTTAAGTTTTTATTAAAAATTTCCATTATCACTATTCATAATATTACAATAACAATAATAGAATAAAAATAACATTAATATTGATGATAGTATTAACAAAAAAATTCCAGGAATTGAGTAAACACAATGGGATCGGTAGGCCTATTAACAGATTCCTTGTAAGTGCTTGTGTAGCCATTTGTATGTAAAGAAAATTGGTAAAGCAAAACCACTGTGGACACTGCATTATCTGTTGGCAATGGGTTTAAGTAACTATATCATGAAGACATAATGAATGACACATGAGAAAAGTTAACAAGGAAATGATGTTCAGACATTTGTCATTCAATGTGGTAAGAAAGATAGGGATACCATGTTTACTTTTAACAATGCATGCCTCAGAGCCAGGCTAAAGTATCTTATCCAACTTCAGTGAATCCTTATTCTTATGTATTTGCACCATTCTTTTTTATTGTTTTCACATAAACAATAACAGACAAAAAACTGTTTATAAAACTGCATACAATCAGTGCTTTAAACTGTCAATTGCACAACCAAGATAAGTTGATGTGAACTGTATGTGGCACATGGGACAAGTAAAATTGAATAGTAAAAAAAAATGTATATATATAAAATGAAAATAAATTACAGAATAATAAAAATACAATAAAAAAGTATATCAATAAATTAATGAAAAAAGTAAAACAGCATTATCAAAAAACACTGTGTATAATGCATCATGTATAGATAAAATGTGCAACTTTTTTTCAAAAAAGAAAAGAGAGAAAAAGAGGAAGCCTAATCATCAATAAAACAATACAAACTCACTACCTTTGTGCATGAATTCAGCATTAGTCATCAACACCATCCGACTTTCACCAATAACTCTTCTACATCAGTACAGTAAAAAGCATCAACCACAGGGATGCATTTTAAATTATGCTAGCACTGAAGGAGCCTGTAAGACACTCACATGAAATGGTCCTTGCCAAACAGCTTCTAAACTTTTCCTGAATCAGTTGTCAGTGACCTTCTTACGGCGCTTACTGAGGAGAGAGTTATTGGCACTGTCCAATGCCTTGATTTGGAGAGTGTCATAGTCAACGCGCATTGTGGCAAGGGAGCGAGTCATTTCATCCTGAACTTCTTGCCAGAGGTCACCTTCCTCACGAAGAATCCTTGATGTATGGAGGGGAGTCTGGGGCACCTCTGCATATTGCTGAAAGGGAAGGGGGGGGAATTTATTATCATTTTAATTTTATCTTAACCTACTTGCGCCAGGTGTCACACAAGTGTGATGCCCGGAATATTCCACTGGTGCGACGCTAGATCGGAGCTTGTGCTCTGATTGAGTCGCCCAAGGCGGGTGGCACACTGATTTTGATACCGCCCAGAAATGGGCATTATCGCCCTTCAAATGGACTGTTGTGGGTTGGTTAAAAAAAAGGGGGGGGGGGAATCATATACAAAGTATACAGAAATATGTATATGCTGTCGAGGAAAAATCTGAGTGAAGGCTGGGGGAAGGGAATGTGCAATCATGAAAAGGCCATGGTGTTGAGAATGACCTGTGTGTACAAAAGCTTTTGGAGAAAGATTAGACTTTGAGGGCATTTAGGCAGTCTCTTGCATTAACCACCAGTAAACAAAGGTGGATTGTACCATCCATAAGACATGGCTGAAAAAGTGCTGGCTACAGAGAAGACACTATCTCCAGGCCCAGGATCCTATTCCTACCCACCATGACCAGAAATTCAGGGTGTCTTACAGAATTTTAAATATCATAAAAATGTAAGAGAAAAATGACATAACATACCATTACTTATCTTTATTGTTAATGCAGAGTTATAACTAATTTGAGAGACAATGTGGAGTCTGTTCATCAAAAACCATCTATTACCATTTTCACATAGCATAACAAATGAAGAGTAGGCCTAATGCTCAGAAAATTGCAGAGAAGCAAAAAAACCTTACGTACAAAAAAGAATCGTGTGATCATATGGGCTGGGTCTACAAGCAAATACCACGGAGAATTGCCATTCAAATAGGCCAAATCTTCTGATTATGGTCCATGTTTTGGCTATGAGGCACCTGGATCCCACTGGCAAATGGCTATTGGAATACCTAAAGCAACTCTGATGATCAGAGATGTAATATTTTAACCCACTAGCGATGATACATTTTCAAGCCGAAAAAAATATTTTCTGGGCGGCTTCAAAGTTGGTGTGTGGGCGAATCCAAGCAACAAAATCAGAGCGCAAGCTCTGATCTAGCATCGCACCAGTGGGATGCCAGGCAATGTTTCCTTCTCTGGGTGTCTCATAAGTAACACCCATCGTAATTGGGTTAAAATCTTAAGCATTTATTTCAAATGATAATATAATCTTACTGATATCCCCTACTTTACCCCTAAAAGCTGTAAACCCTTCATGACACTTGTAAAATCAGCATTATTTTCTAATGGACTGGACTGAATGTGGTATAAAGGGTAAGGAGGCAAACTTCATTACAATAATTATTTTTGCATAGAGCTCCTATGTTTATGCATTAGTCCAAATAGGCATCATGAGGCTATTGTATGGCTCGCTTTGGGGAGATGAAGGGGTACAAGGGGATGTAGGAATGGGGTTGGATTAGGGAGATCTGTGCTGGTAGATCCAAACCAGCATTACTTCCTTACACTCCCCGCAATAATGACAGAAATATCTAGAAAAATTCTGCCAGTTTCTGATTTATAGGCTCATTCAATTAAACTCAGATCAAACTTCAGAAATAGAAATACTCTCAATTGTGTGTTGTTGGATTTCAGGGGGTTAACTGCCAAAGCCTTCACTATAGAAACAGTCTGCATTTCAACTCATATAAAAGAAAACTGACTAAAGCAAAACTTATAAGCAAACATGCCACTCACCACAATCCATTTGTTCTTCATAACATCGAAAATGGTGAGTCGCTCCTCGGGGTCTGTCCGCAGCATTCCCTTGATCAGGTCCTTGGCATCCTGGCTAACATTCGCCCATTCTGGGTTGGGGAAAGTGTACTGCCCAGTGCGGATTCGTTTCTTCATGCCAGGAGAGATGGCATGGCCATGGTTGCTATAGAATGGTGGGAAACCGCATAACCTGCAAGCAGCAGAGTTTGGTGTTAGGAGAAAGTTTTTATAATAATATTCTTGTACTTGTTTAAGCAACATAGTATTTAGGACTTTCATACTTTATTTAGTTTTATCTGCTACTGCTAATTCAAAGTAAAAGAAAAAAGAATAAAAATGAAAAGGAACTGCAAAAAAAGAAGGAAAAAAGTAGAAAACGAATACATTACAATTTGAATAATTTTTCTGAAACTCACAAAATATACATGATGACCCCCAATGACCAAATGTCGCAGCTTTTGTCATACTTCTCAGGTCCCAACACTTCAGGTGCTAGAACAATAAGCAGATGTTAGATATATCATAAACAAATAAACACACAAAATGTGAGTGTTTGTCTGCATGTGGATCCCAGAGAGTATCTTTTAGGGCTCCTATTTCTGTAAATACAGATTTTTCACATCCCTACAACTTACCAACATAATAAGGAGTGTAGCATGGGGTCTGCAATGATTCCTTTGAGAAGGTTTCTTTAGCAAATCCGAAATCTGTTAACTTGAGAGCAGCATCATTGCCTGTTGAAGTGGTTGCAAAAAAATACATAAAATGCCAACTCGGAAGAATAAAACAATATAGGATTTCATCCACATGCTTAAAATGCTAATTAAATCAATATAATTGTAAGACTAAATTCACAATCTGCATTGGAATTATCAATATCATATGTGGAGGAATACACAAAAACCTATTTCATCTTAATGTTAAAGTTACAGAGACAATGACATGAAATTTCTTTACTATGGAGGCCCTATTACTTTTGTGGGTAATTTTTCAATTGTACAGATGTACAGATAATCTAAAACTACCCAATTTTCGCCACCTTGATTCAAACCATTGCACCCTCCTTGAAAACACCCCTAAGCAATGCAATTCTATGGGAAATACATAAAACAAATATCCATCACATCATACTAACCTGCAGTGGTATATAAGAGGTTTTCTGGTTTGAGGTCCCTATGAGCAATATTTAAAAGATGTAGGTGCTGTACGGCTACACAGATTTCTCTCATAATGCAGGCAGCTTCTCTCTCTGTAAATGCACCATCTGCTCTATCCTGGATACGCTGGAACAGCTCCCCACCTTCCATGCTGTTGTGAGAGATTCATGACTAGTGCCACATCAGGCAAAAACTGATTATGTATACAACCCTATAATAAATTTCTGTTTTATCAGAATATATGCACAGTTATAGCATGTTTCTAAAATTATTATAATCATCCTAGATTACAATATACAGTGGCAGACCCAGGTTATTTCATAGGGGGTCTAGGGATAAGGCCATAAGCTAAGGAAGAAAGGCAAGATATTTGTGTACATAAAAAATTATATTATGTGAACATATAAATTTAACTCTGCTTTACATCAATCTTAGCAAAATTATTTCTTGGACGCGTATTACCCTGCTGTAAGTGCACTACTGATAATACAGGTTTAGATTGCCTTCTTGAGATAGCTGAAAAACACTCCCAAACCCACATCCCTTCCACACACACACACACGCATACACACAAACACCAAGCAGAAAAAAATCATCATCATCCTGATTACATTACTTAATACAACAAGAGATTAAGAATCCTTTCAAAATTCTGAATATCTATGCCCTTCCACAACAACAAAAAGAAATGTCTGATAAATAATCTATGCATACCTGATAAATAACATTTAGGAACACATAACACAAACCTTAAAATCAATAATTACCAATTATCTGGTAATGACTAAATATATCTAAACAAATGTTTTAAAAGAATTTAGTTTCCATTCAACTTTAGGTTCATGGGTCTAATAGTGACATCCAACAAAAGATGTTACTACTATTGGAGAAAGACGAGCTCCATCTGATGAGCCCATGGTGTGGGGTATGTCATTATGCACAGCCATCTGCAACTCGGTCCACCACAGCCATTGCACAATTTCATTTTATCCAAGACCAAAGGGTTGAGCAACCCATCAATATCGAGTTGATATCTTGGATATCAAATATGTTCTCAACTAGGAGAAGTAAAACTATGTCATCTCTATTATACCTATCTACCTCTCCATTCAGGGATGAGCCACTGACTACTTGTGAGCCAATCAACAGCTAATGTTTCAAAGGTGAAGATAAGTAATATTTCTGTTAAAGTCACTGAATATGTTTTCATGGTAATAACAGTGCAAGATCAAACTCATGTTCACCTACTATTCTGTTATTCATGACTCATATAGAAGTCATAGATGTCTGCACTCACATTTTCCTCCTTTTCACATTTTTCTGCCTTAACTGATCCTCATAAACAAGTATTTACCATGGTGGCATCATTACCTCCTGTATCATTTCATCCTTTATACTTGTGCAAGGAGGCTGCCAGTAGTTATTAAAAGAATATCTGGCAGGCTAGCTTTTCAAATCACACACTCACTTGCTCACTCACTCCCTCACTCTCACTTATACTCTCAAAATCAGATAAATATGTGAAGATCAGATATTGGATTTTTCTTCTTACAGTAGTCAAATGTAAGAGGTGATCCATTGCTTTGAAGCAGTGTTGTGTCAAGACATTATCAAGTATATACTGATTAAACTGACTTGGGGAAATATGTAAAGAAGAATTGTCTAGAAATTTCCTTATCATTAAGCTAAAACTTTCGCATGAACAATGTAAAAAATAAGAACATTTTTCAAAACACTACAGCTTGTACACTTCATAATTTCCTGCAACATGAATTCCTATTTCCCCCAATTTTGAAAAAAATTCTTTATGATTGATTACATATCTTCAAAGAGAATAAGAATATGAATTTACTAGCTATGCTGATTATGAGTTACTACTGTTTAATAGGCCCTATGTTCTATGTTATGTGATTTAAGTACTTAATAGGAATTGTAACTCGAGTGTCCCTTTGGAAACATCATGTTACACTACATAAGCTAATCCTATAGATAATAAATAATATACTTATTTTCAAACAAAAAATACTCTAATGAAAGTCATTTTCGATCTCAAACTACAAAAAAATGTAAATAAGTTATAATACATTATTTCTACGACCAAAAATGTAGTGTAACATTCTGTAAACCAATGACACTAATGTCTTTCCAAATTCAAACTTATAACCAAATAAATCTAAATATCTACCATTCCATTACAACCAATAAGCATTTTTGGTTGTTATATACATTTTCATAAACATCAATTATTGCAACAACGTGTGGGCAGGATGATGCACGGCAGTGTAAATCCACCTCTCGCCTTGCCTTAGGACAGTCTCGCAAAACCTGTGAAAAAAAAAGTTAGTTCAGCAAATTGAAAAATCAAAGGTGAGTAATAATTCCTGCTTTTTTCTTAAGCACATAATAATTCATGATTATTTCTCCTTAAAATTCATGGGATGCCAGCCAGGTATAACAAAAATGAAAAATATTTGCACAATACACTTTTGATATCTAACCTTCTATATGAAATGCATACAACTTTAGAAAACAACTTTTAGGATGAAAACAGCCATCATATTTTTTTCCAAGTGGAGCTTACTCAATAATCTATTTCAAAATCTCTGTATTGATATCCTTCCTCCAGATGAAATAGAGGGTTCATGAAATTCTGCGTAAGACCTGTTTTGTTTATTGTCTCCCTTTTATCCACATTAAATTTATTATCAATATAATCACAAGTTAATGATCATTGATTATGATGTACATATTCCCCATAAAGATAACCTACATCTGAAACAGACAAAAGGAGACTATCAAATCTCTCTAATATCAAAGATAGAAAGAAAGAAAAAAAGAAAGAAAAAAAATATCCACAAATATAGGACATATGATGATATTAAATGATTACATGAGCCAATTCAAGTACAATGATTAAATATACATTGTGATCACAATCTATTTTTTCTTTCTTAGTTGTTGAACTGCGGAAACTTTTGGATCAGCTGTTGTACCCAGCATTCCAAACATCAGGTTCCACGACTGTCTGTTTCATGACCTTTCATTTTCAAGCTCTGGGTCTATCCCTCTTTACTATTGCTATTCAACCAGTGCACCTTTGACTTTAAGTAAAAATGCTCCCTATCTTTATCAGTCTCTGAATGGTTGTTTTCATAGTTGGCTATTTATCAAACACACGGACGGATGCGCATGGACACACATGGAAGCACACACATGGGCGCACAGACGCACACATGCATAGACACACACAAGCACGGACAGACATGCACACACACACACACACACACACACACACACACACACACACACACACACACACACACACGCACACACACGCACACACACACACACACACACACACACACCAACACACACACACGCACTCACACGCACACTCACACACACGCACTCACACACACATGCACTCACACACACACACACACACACACACATGCACACACACACACACACACACACACACACACACACACACACACACACACACACACACACACACACTCACAGACACACACACACGCACTCACACACACTCACACACACGCACTCACACACGCACTCACACACACACATGCACTCACACACACATCACTCATCACAAGCACACTCACTCTCATACACTCATGCTTACGTCTCATCAGTCTCACTATCAGTCTCACTATCAGTCTCACTATCAGTCTCTCTTTCTCACTCTCTCTCTCCCTCATACATATGCTTTCTCTCTCTATCTGTGGGGACTATCACCTTGAAGTAGATGTGTTGTCTTCACATGTAAAACTTTGATCTTTAAGAGACCTTTTCATGCTCAGAGATACACTTAATCTTCTTTGGAACATACCTTCATTGAGTATCATCTTGTTATCAAGCAATCTCAAGTGTTTTCATGCCATTAATCTTCATCATTCAAATTGAACAAATAATAAATTATCTTGCATAATTAAAAAAAAAATTCTCATTCCTACTATTGATGACAATTTAGAAATAGATGATTTTCATTTTCAGATAAACTGTACAGATAAGACTATGATTATCACTGATTTTCTGGTAAAATAAAATATACAGATTATGCAATAATTATTCATGTGACATGTAAGTGGAGTATCAATTGCATCCACTCTATGGCATTGGCTTTTGGCCATGCACCACTGAGCCATATGTCAGGCACCATAACCATACTCGTTTATGAAGCTGTAGTGTATAGTCAACAAATACTTGCAAGTCCCCTCAATAGTTTTAGTATTTTATTTTTAATGACCCTGAGTACTTTTGCATCCATAATACCAAAAGAGTGCAAATTTTCCCTGTTTTCTTAATATCTATAATATCTAAAGGATATCTTTCCATTTATAATTTATCTTTTAAATACTGACAGCCCATACTTTTATGCATTGGTCATTAGCTGTTAAAATCCTACTGCACAGCTTTCAAAGTTGAGTATATAAACCAAACAAAGTAACCCTTGAAAACTATGAATGGCAACATATCTTTTGATAAATGTTTACTGAATTATACTCCATCCTGAAATTGTAATTATTACACTGCGTTCATAAAATTTACTGTTCTGCAATTTTTAATCCTATGAGGGGAGAGGAGATAATGATAATCATACTACATTTTGTTTTGAATTATAAAATGGAAAATTCTTTTTGAACAAGAATACTTTTTTTCCTTTTCTTAAATAGACATTTGGTGAATCTGGCTTTTGCTGCCTCATCAGTTGCATAACACACTCCATCTCACACTCTATATACCCCATTGTCAATAAACAAGACTAAACTGAATGACCACGCTCTCGTGTGTTGCTCACAGCTCACAGTCTTCCTGTTTATTATCCTATACAATTTCAGACATGTCTTAGTTTTTTAATACCATAGTCAAGAAAAGAAATGTATAAACATTGGTAATTACATTTGATACATAAAATGGTTAAGTAATCAAACAGCACTAAAATACTAAACAATCTAGGGGACTGCCCTTGGAACTGAAGGTTGTTTCATACTTGCAAAAGCCTGGTAAATATCCTCTTTGGATATTAAGTGCCAATTCTGTTCCTTCCCTGAGGTAAAAAGCATCAAACTGTAAACCAACAGCCTTCTAGGGTGGCTATTACCTTAACAACTGTAAAGGTTCCAAACAATTATGTGCTTGTGTGCATATGTGCATGTATGTGTATACATACAAAAGCATGTTTGTATTAAATGGGTAAGTTTGCACATATGTACATGCATTCATAAAGCTCAGTTTTATACATGTTTGATGTGGTTTAAAGGAAAAAAATTCAAAATGACTTTTTACACCTGAAAAGACAGGGAATGTGTTTTTATATTTTCTATAATATATATAAGACTGTAAATCCAATTGCATTTAGAAAAAATACACTGAAAAGTAGATAAATTGCACTTTCTTTTTCTATATAAAATTAGTATGATTGCTGAAATATGAATATTGTAAAAAAGAGCATGGAAAAAGTCTCCATACTTCACATTAAGTTTATTTTTCAGAAACTAAATCTTTAAGCAATGGGGCAAGCACAGATGGATTTTTTTTTTTTTTTTTTTGGGGGGGCACACCTGCACACCTGGGATTACAGGGATCTGGGGGTGAGGGGTGGAGGACATGGTCAAAGTTGCTCATAGCACTGTGGAAAAAACTCTGCCAACCATTGCAGATGACAAAAGAAAATCAATTTTGAAAGTGGAAAACATGAGCCAAGATTCAGTCATGATGAATTCAAATTGATGATGTGCATACAAATAAAAAAATACATATATTACAGCAAATACTGCCATATGAACCAATAGCTTTCCAACTGCCATATTTCCCTACTAGGGGGCTTCATCTCTGAACCAATACCCTTATCCCTGCAATTCCTTTCAGACTCCTTCATCCACTACAGTATTCAATCACTTAAAAGATGTAAATTGGCTTTTACCTTATTGTGCAGAGTAAAGGCATACTGTGACTGAGGTGATTCTGATCTGTCAGATACATGTAGCTCAAACAACAAAAAATTGGCAAAACAGTTTTGATGTCATATGACCCAAACAAATTCATCATTCATCAAATTTTGGGAGCAGGCAGTATGTTATGATGAAATTAGCAGAGGCATTCCCCTTTCTAAGACCATTCCCTTCCTTCTCTGTTCTACTACTTTTTACAATTTCTGTTTCTCTTTTTCTCTCTCATTCACTCGTTTACTGCCTAGTTCATATACCAGATAATTAATTCTCTCTCTTGCCTTTTCTCTATACGCCTCACTCATTCCCACAATCTTTGTTTTTTTGTAAATGGCATTCTTTATACCTGTCATTTTAACCCTTGGAGACTGAAATGAGCATGACATTGTACTGGCTGTGAATATGAATATACTGACTGCATATCAATTTTCAGGTTAGAAAAGAGAAAAACTATACACTATTTGACTTTACATTACCCTATTACTATACATTATTATCATGTTAAAGACTACAATGGCCAATTTACAACTAATTTCCCTAAGGGAAATGAGGGTTTGGGGCTTGCCCATAGTACATCTTGTGCTTGCCACCAGTAAGTAATGCCTAAAGGAAGAGGGTCCTAGGACTTGCCCTGAGTATGGAAATGCTCTAAGGAAAGAGGGTCCACGGACTTGTCAACAAAATGGACATGCCTTAGCAGAAGGGGTGTTTAGGGACTACCCCTGGTAAGGAAATACCCCAGGCTATTATTCACTATTCTTCTCCTATGGGTCCCCTGAGACTGAAGGGGATAGGAGAGGTCTGAAGTGGCACTTGTATTATGATTACTATTGCATTGGTAATGTTCAGTACAAACAGTATACTAGTCAAAGCTCTATCTTGCCAGCATATACAAAGATGCTGAAGTGCTGTAAGCTGAGGAGGTTGCCATGTTTGTTGTGAATCACTTTGGTGGGTATACTGTAACAAAATATTGCAGTTTATATTCCTATTTCACATTTGGCAGGAGTTGGAAGACAAGTGTCTTCCCCCTGAACCATTCTAATCATGGATTCCCCATGGATCAGCCATACTGAAGGGGTGGTAAGAAAGAAATGAACATAAAATATAAATAAAAAGATGCAGCTCTCTGAGTTAGATTTATCTTTTTCCAGACTTTCAAAACTCTGAAAAAAGAAAGAAAAAGGAAAAATAAAAATAAAAAAAGATAAGAAACAAAGAACAAAAAAAATCAAAGACCCCAGCAATGTTTGCTTCACATTTGTAAAAGCTTTCCAATGATACAACCAATATTGTAAAAGGTTAAAAGACTTGGGCAACATGAGAGAGAGAGAGAGAGAGAGAGAGAGAGAGAGAGAGAGAGAGAGAGAGAGAGAGAGATATTTTAATTTAATTTTTTCTAACGATATATCTAGAACACCTAATCATCCAACTCCTGGAGAAACTACTATCATTTCTCCTTCAAATGCAATTTCTTGCATACAGATACAATTATTAGTTCCAAGTTTTAGAAACAAACAAATGACTCATGTGACAAGGGGGTAAATCCTGACCTATGACAACATAACCATTATATCAACATCATGCCAAGAGAATGCCTATATCTGTTATGAGATATTTTATCTTGTGCCGGGTATGGCTCTACCCATCATGGTATAAAGAAGAATGAATATCTTCACACAGCGAGAGATATATTTGACTAGTTTTGATCATATCTTTGTCAAAAATACATGTATTTCATTTCATGTCTTTCTGATGAAGTTATAATCAAAACTGGTCGCTCGCAATGTAAATGGCTCATCATTTTTCTTTGTTTATTTTCCAATCTGCACTGGAATGCAATTTTTCATTTCTAAATAATCTAACCTCATGTTATGCCTTGAGAGAAAGCAAGAAATTTACATTTTTCTATTGTATATATAATAGGTAAAATATCTATATCATCAAATATTTAGGTTTCTTGATTATTTATACTTAGATGAGCATGCAAATGTTAGCTAAAGCTGAGGATACCAACACGCAATATATCATAAAGAAAAATATATATTCCCATTCTCTATGATATAATCAACACCATAAAAGTGAAAAATATGAGCGCACTCACATATCGTTATAAGGGACACTTAAATTTCTTGCCACAATGTCACTCTACATGTTTACTTGAATAGGAAACTGACTGCAAAACTCATTACTACGTCATGATATTTGCATAAGTCATGGTGAGTTAAGAGCCTCTGATAGGGAAATACAGCAACCCCCTGGGTAAGGAAAATTTTTGGTTCACATGGACATCTTTCTAATAGTTTGTGCATCTATGATAGGGTTCCTTCACTTGTTTGTTCATGCAACACACTGGTGAATCTTCTGTGGCAGAATCTCATCTTGGGATTTTCTATTTTCCACTTTCTTCATCATAAGAAATGTGATTATAGGTGTAGGTTTTAGTTTTATACTTTCTTTTGCTATTTAAAATACCTGCTATGAGCAAAATCCTCCCCAATCCCCCCGATTCCCCATGGGATCCCTCTACAATGCTGGCTGGAGTAGGGGAAGTCTCTAATGGGTGCACCATTCCAAATCACGATATATCTATAGTGCACATATTTCTCTTAGAAAACAGTCATGTCCGTCTTAGAAAGAATTACCCAATTGTTAAATCTTCACTATGATAACAGTCTAAGTAGAGACAGCACTGCAAACTCTGCCTGAGATGGATGTTCAGAACTAAAGTGGTGCACAGCCGAAGTCAACAGGTGCATTGCAGTTATTCATTTGGTCAATTTATGGTAAGGATAGGGAGGGGGGGGGATTCTTGTAGAGGCCAAAAAATTGTCATTGGTGCAAGAATTGATCTGCAGACATGAACAGTGATGACAAAAATAAAGAAAAAGATCACAGAAAGCCCTGCTCACAGCCTAAGTCCACTCAGTCCTCCCGAGTTTTAGCTCATCTTGCAATGCATAGTGAGGTGAAGACAATGTGTGCTGGGGTGGCAAGAGCCCCCAATCAACCTTCTCCTCAGGTTGTGCCTAAAGGGCATGACCTGTCACAGCAATTTATATTGTCAAATAAAGTTTGACACTGAGGTGGGGACTTAGAATGGCAAGTATATCAGTACTGCAAAGATTTATCATTCATTTTTAGAGATATACTTGCAACTGCTCATGCAATACTACTGAATTGTAAATTTACAGATACAATGTACAGTTCGTGACCATGTAGCTTGTAGGTTTTTGTCAACATAGCTAGTAACACTGTGCATGGAACTGAGCTATTACAAAGATAGTCACTAATGTGACAGTCAAATTGTGCTTGTAGATAGGTCTGTAAAGATGTTTTGCATAACAGATAACAATAAGGCATGTAAAAAAAAAACACCCAAGAATGATAATGAACATAATTATCACGTGATGATTGACAAATACCATACAACAACAATGGTTCTTGGCCACACAACACAAAAATACATTCATTAATATTCATGGGTGTTTTTTTACATGCCCAATTTTTACCAATTATGCAAAACATCCTTATAGACCTATCTACAAATAAAATTTGACTGTCACATTAGTGGCTATCTACATAACAGTTTGGCTCACTGTTTCACATACTATTGACTCCTCCCTGTACAGTGTTACCAGCTATGTTCATGAAAACCTACAAGCTATATGGTCACAAACTCCTGTGGCCAACTGTACATGTCAAAATCAAATCATACGACTACATCTCATGTGAATGAAAGAAAAAAACTGATTTGATTATCCTTAAAACTGGAAGAAACCTATCATAATAACACTTTCGTCTGTCTGTGATCCATTTCAAAGTAATGTCAAAATATGTATCATATTCACAATAGTAATGTGCGAGTGCAGAAGGGTGAAATTATCTGGTACATCATAATGGTGGTTTGGGGCTTCACCCTTGTTACACTGCCTAATTTTTCTTTGCAATTTATAATCAAAGTAAGGCATTGCCCCCTTACTAAAATTTTGCTGATAATTTCATAAACTATACATTTTCATTGTATATTTTTGTTATTTTCACATCAGAGATCTCCATGCTTGACTATTTATTAGCACTACATGTCTACTTATAGAAAACATGACATCAGAAATCAGGCAGTAAGGATGTCGTGGGCTCTGAGCAGTGATATACAGCAGATACCTTCACCATTTCACAGTAGAAATTAGCCCACAACAGCTGTACCAGTATAGCTTATGACTATCTGTTATGCTCTATCAGATGGTGGTGTTTATTTCCTTTAATCCCTGTGCATCACCCTCAGAAATATTAACCCATTTTTCACAATCAAAGTGGAAGTAGGCCTATTCTTTCTGGACTGCAAAAGTATTTTCAATTTGTGAGTTTGTCCATTCCACATTTTCACCTTTCTACGGTGGACTTGGTTATTTTACATTTTATGACAATCGGGACTTCCCAGACAATAAATATTATATCATTAGATGGCTATTTTACATTTTATGACAATCGGGACTTCCCAGACAATAAATATTATATCATTAGATTTATTCATGTGTGATGAGAATGAATCTGAAGGCCAATTCCATAGCAATCACAGCTGACAATCTTGATGTGTAAAGTTCCAATAGCAGGGAAAGGCATGAAATGTATCAGGGAAATTATGCGGTAAAATAAGCTAAAATAAAATGAATAGAGAACAAAAATGCATAAAACCAGCAAAAAAAAATAATAATAAATAAATAAAATAATAATAATAATAATAATAATAATAATAATAATAATAATAATATAATAATATAATAATAATAATAATAATAATAATAATAATAATTCTATGGACGTATCCACCATCTTTGAAAGACTACGGACTGATGCAAGAACTTTTGAAGAAAAATCTAAGGGAACCCAATTCACTTTTGGTAAAATCCACGGGAATTCACACTACCCATTATGTCCTGATCAATAAACCAACCTAATTCCAAGTCACAAACTTTATCCAGCAATCTAAGTTGCTGTGACAAGGAGTGTCCTTTGGGCACTGCCGAGGGAAGATTTGATGGGGGGCTCTGCCTCTCAACAGCCGCCGGGAAACATTCTCTTTACCTTGGTATGTACTGTAAGATAGAGCTACATACATACCTTAATGAATAAACCAAACACCTTTCTATCTTGAGACACCAAACTTTCCTTCGTTTCTGTTTACTTTCTGGATAGCTTGGTTTCTAATCACTTTTTCTGGCAATTTGGGGCACTTTGTAGGCACACATGTCAAGCTGTGATAGTTACTTAGGTGTACTTCTGCATAGCCACTAAATTGTTTAATAAAAGACCCAGATTTGACACAACACTGAAAATGATACATTCCTCACTAGCATTTTGTCAAGGTATGGCGATCGCGGGGTCTTGAAAATCCCTGTCAAAAGTGCAAATGCACACTAGGTTTTTGTAAAGAGTAACGTAAAACTATCAAAACACGTTAAAAAAATAAATGGTAATTGTTACAGAGAGCGACGCACCCTCTCAGAGACTAAGTCGAAAAAATGTTTTTCTGCATGAAATCCTATGATTTCATCGATTTTCGGCCTTGTTTCTTTTGCGAATGAATCGTTCAGGAGATCGAGTACCATCGACGATCTTGATTTGATAGTCCCGTTAGCAGGGGAGGGCATGAAGTATATCAGGGAAATTATGGGGTAAAACAAGCTTAAATAAGAAGAATAACGATCAAAAATGCATAAAACTAGCACAAAAAGCGCTTAAAATTGGCCAATGAAACTCTACGGATGTAACCGCCATCTTTGAAAGTTTACGGACTGACGCGAAATAAATAAAAAACTCTACGGGAACCCAACCCACATTTCGGCAAAAAAAAAAAAATCTACGGGAATTCACACGTTCCAACCCCCAAAAACGTATTGACCAATAAACCAACCAACCTAATATATCAATATTTATTGCCGTGACTAGGCGTGCCCTTCAGGCACTGCCCGAGGGGAGGGTTGATGGGGGCAAGCCCCCAACACCCCCCAGGACACATTCTCTCCACCACGGTATGTACGGCAAGACAGAGCTGCATTCACACGTAAAATAATAAACCAAATACCTTTATATCTGGAAACGTGAAACTTTCGTTTCTTTGTACTGTTGGGATTGCTTCGATTTTAATCACCTTTTTCGTCCTTTGGAGCTCTTGATGGGCTCAGATATAAAACTGGGATGGTTACTGAAGTCGAATTATTCTTCGATGCCACTGCAAAGGTCTTAAAAAAGAACCCAGAATCAACACAACACTGGAAACGCAACATTTCTCACCGGCTTTCAATCTCGAAATGAGCAGGTTGGTGAGCTGTCAACCTGTGGCTGGCGCAAGAAAGTGTGAAACACTCGATGCGCAGGATTCGATATGAGGGTATAGATAAATATAAAAATATGCAATTGAAGTATAATAACATTACTAAAAGACTTTAAAGGTATAAATGCGTACCAGCAGACACAGATAATTAGCCAAATATCGTTTTGACAAGCGCGTAATGATACACGGACTAGTTCGCGAACGCAAAAATGCGTTCGTGGGTCAGTGTCGTGTTTTTCCTAGCAAGGTAAACAAGCTCATCGACTTTGAATTTGAAAGGCGGCCGCGCGTTATATTTTCCTCATTTAGCGGTGACTATAAGGCCGGTGCATCTTAAACTATACGCTATCCCCTTCTATTTTTCCCACTCTATAAGATGGCGGTGTCCATTTTCCTCTATCTACGCGCGTCGCGGTCTTCAACCTCTACCCAAAAATGCGTTCATGGGTCAGTGTCGTGTTTTTCCTAGCAAGGTAAACAAGCTCATCGACTTTGAATTTGAAAGGCGGCCGCGCGTTATATTTTGTCATTTAGCGGTGACTTTAAGGCCGGTGCATCTTAAACTAAACGCTATCCCCTTCTATTTTTCCCGCTCTATAAGATGGCGGTGTCCATTTTCCTCTATCTATGCGCGTCGCGGTCTTCAACCTCTACCAAATAAATAAATAAAGCAATACATGAAATACATGAAACAGGAAAATCAGATGTAGAAATTTACAAAATAACTGCCTTCTCAAGTGTGTACTAATGCATCAACTAGTTGAAAGATCACAGGAATGAGTTAAGCAGTCATAGTATTGTTTATATTTGTGATGTAAACATGATAAATAACTTCGGAAAAGATGGATTGATCTTCTCTCTTCTCTGTCATGTAACTCCTTTATTTTTAGTTTGCGCACCTTGTGCCATAGATGAAAATAGTCTTAGTTTATGTCAAGGAAATCATTCCACACACTTTTTTGTACTGTAACCCTGATTGTTATCCGCTGTAATTTTACTGTGGATTCTTTACATATTATAATGTGTATGAAAATGTAATCTTACAAGATAACCTAGCAATAGCAAAGAAAAATCTTGGTATCAACACAACAAATTGTTTACATCAACAAGTAGTTTGATGTTAACATGAAATAATACATCCATTTTCACCTGACCTTAAGCGCATATTTGTGCTGGTTCCTCTTGCTGAAGCACTCGACCACCTTGCCGTTGATCCCGAGGCCAAGCACATTTGAGGAGATGATGTAGTCCTCGATGATAGGCCTAGACTTGGTGTTGAGAACACACACTCCAGCGCGACTACCTCCTCCGCCGCTCATCCTCGCCTGCTCCTCCAGAGGGTGGCTGTCGACCATCATGGGCTCCTCCATGATGCTGGCTGGCTGGCTGGAGGGGATCAATAAGCACCAGTAAAGGTCTCAGTGCGCTAACATATCACAGGAGGCGTAACCTTGAAGGGGAAGAACAGCTGCGAGACGACAACAACAACACCGCCTCGCCGGAAGCCACTGGCTCGTCCCGAGGCCCGCCGATTTTAGGGACGGGGCACTCACACTCGAGCTCGGCCTATTTTCGCTATAACTCCCTGTAGGCTCCTGAAATCCAAGGGGTACTCTGGGAATTATGATGATATGATTTTACGCACAAGTATTGTTCTACTCTAGGATTTATAAGCAAAGGAGGATACTATTTAGTCCATTCGCTTCTGACGCAAAGCACCACTTACGGTACCTAATTTTGGAGGAAATTCTCGTCTGATGAGAGAAAAAATGCACCAGACGAACAAATGATAACGCTGTGATCGAACTCGTGTGTCACACATTCATGACAATTATGAGATAAATTTTATTTAAGTAATGACTGCTTTATCGTTATCCACTAAACAAGATATTCTCGATTATTTCTGAATACGATTCAACTTCTTTTCAAATTACTGCATTTCCTGAGGAGCGGTAGTAAATTGTATTTTCTTCCTTTATTGCTAAAATTCAAACAAACTCAAAACGCTGTTGAATGATTCACAATGCAATATTTTGCCATTCATTCTTAGCAACAAATATACTTTCTTTTCTTTCTTTGTTTTGTTTTGATATTTTGGCAATGTCAATATGTATGAGTTTTGAATTATTATGTCATTTCT
>NW_020870261.1:268269-270769 GCF_003789085.1 Penaeus vannamei | reverse complement strand
TTCATATGTTATCCATCTGGATGAGCATATGCCTTTGTCGTGGAGGCTTCATTACAATGATATCATGATGCTGTGCGGCTGTCAGGCTGGATTTCTGATTGTAGGCCAGTCATTACAGATTGCTAGAAAGCTAAGGGAGTTTGGATAGAATACACCTGATGTGATTACACTTGGCTGTAATTGAGAGATATTTTTCACTTGAGAGGGGATGCACCCACTATTTCTTATGCTCTACAAGATGGCAGTATCCATTTCCCTATATCTCTGTGCATCCCTCTCAGTTACATAAACCAATGTGAATCCAGTGCAATGGTAAATCAGTCACATAGATAAATAACATTACACTAATGGATGTACTTTTATATTTCTTTTATGTGGAAGGTCTACCATAATCACTGAAAATTTTCAAGTAACTGTAACAGTCATATGCCAGGTGATACCCCAATAAAGTGATATGCGTGACTAGACCCTGTAGAGAAGTAATAGTGCTACACCAGTTGATATATGTGTAGAACAAATACATGTAGCACATAAGTACATAAATCACCTTCATTTTCCATAAGATACATTGTCACTGAAACACAGTTCCTTTTTGTTCTAAAGGATTCAATCTCAGAGACTTTAAAATGCATCAACCACAATAAAAATGTTAAAATGTGACATTTCACATCCCACTACATAGTAAAACTAAAATAGTAGTAATTGTTTAGCATTTCCTGTATCACTGTCGGTGCATTTCATTCCATCGTTGCACACATTACTGTGTTTGTGTCAATATTCAAAGACCCTGTACCTTAGTTTGTTACAATCTAGTCATATAATGTGGTTCCCCATTAAGATCATATCTATGTTTCAGCTTGTAGTAGGTGGGGTCAGACCCAGTTCACCTTGGAGAGCAGTAACCAGAATATATCTGTTTACAACAAGGTAGGCTCTCAGTTCTTAAATATGCACCACATTCAGCTTCTCCCCAGACACTTATGTGCCTTATAATCTGCAGCCTAATGGTAAAAATTCTTATTATTTTGAAAATGAATTTTAAACTCAACAACATACAGTTGTATAAATGACCAGCTGATTACTTATGTGTGCTACATTTTCAGAAGTCATAGTGTGGTTTATCTAACAAGGTCTTCTCCAAAGTGCTGTTTCAATCCATTATTTAAGATACCAGAATATTTTTTCCCAGCACAAGACGGTAGAGAAATATCTTTATTTCATGACAAGTTATTACATTAATTGTATTATCTTTGTGTTTTTTATTGAAGCACACAATTTATTTAAATGTCACACATTAGGAGAATTTTAATTTTCAACTGATATGATTGTTTCTGCAGGTCTGATTAGGAGACAATGCCTTCACAGGCTATCAAACCAACATCTTTGGGGATGACGGGAATGCGGAACAATGACACCTGGACTGATGGACTCCCAATCTGCAAATTGTCAGGTATTTTTAGTTTTTTAAATTTTTACCAGTTGAATAAGTATTTTACTTTGCCATACTATATATATTTAATTATATATATATATATATATATATATATATATATATAATATTATATATATATATATTATATATATATATTATATATATATATATATATTTTTTTTTTTTTTTTTTTTTTTTTTTTGTAATATCTAAGAAAATAGAATTTAGACTAAGGAATATATTGGTTAACAAATCTGTATTCTCAACAGGTGTGGGGATGTCAGCCAACCAGATGTACCGAGAAGATGGAACACCATGCTCGGAACATGAATATGAGGACCGCAGCATTCACTTTTGTCTTGACCGTGAAAATCACACTTACCTCTATGGGGTCTTTGATGGCCATGATGGAGCCAAGGCAGCGTACTTTGCAACCCAGGTTAGGTATTACATGTTTAGTTTAATAAAAGACTGGCCATTAACTTCTTTGTTTCTTAGATATTATAATAACGTTAGAGTGGAAATCTTACTTTCAAAGGAAACTGGTAATTTACAGCTGTAGAATAGTTTGTGCATATCCTGTGATTTGAACCATCTTGGACATCTTCAGCAATTTGAAAATAAAGTTAATGTCACAGATCTATTACAGTAGAGGAAACATGCATTCAGGGGATCCTATCCTAAAAGAAATCGTACAACATAACATTTTGGTTACGTTTATTTAAAATGTTTTCAACTTTTTATGTAGACATGTTATTCACCTATTACAAGCAAATTTATGCCATATAAATGTTTTATTAACCCATTGCTGCCAGAGAGGGCATGGTCGCATATGCCATGCTCATTGTATTTACGCATAAATGGTTTCATAAGTCCTTAGTCATCAAGACATCAATTACTAGTAATACTATTTACCCTTTTCCTTGATTTCTGGAAATATTCAATATTATTTCATACTACTCTTAGTATTACTAATAACATTATAAGATTTATATTGTCAGAGATAATGATAACAACTTCAATATTAATGACATGAGAAAAAAAAAATTTCCCCCCCAAAAAATAAGG
>NW_020870261.1:258269-260769 GCF_003789085.1 Penaeus vannamei | reverse complement strand
GACAAAAGTAGCTGGAAATGCTGGTTCTTAAAGAACCAAAATATATTTCCAATATTGCTGTTTCTGCTGCATGGCAGCAAAACCTGGACTCTGTCCAATATCTTGGAGTGTTAGCACCTTTTGTATAGGTCCTCATAGTCTATCATTAGATACAATTGGCAAGACAACCTGTTCAGCCATTCACTGCACCAGGACTGGCATAGGTCTAGTCACCTTTACATTCTTGGGCCACCAACTCAGGATACACAGACATTTGACTGAAAATCTTGCCTTGGCATTAGCCTCTTTGAATGATTGATTGATTGTATTGAATGTGAATATCTAATTTTTTTAAATCATAGGTTTGAGTTACAGTCTGTTTTGTCTGAAGTAAGAGATGAAGCTCTATTTTCCCTTCAAGATAAATAGTCATTCATACACAGAGAAGTACAAATTTTGCACCAGTATGAAGATCACTTTTAAGATTTCTAAATTTTGAAGGCACGAATATGGAGGTCCAAAATTACTCAAAAATCTCAATTTTATTTACTTCAGGAAGTGCATGTTTCACAAACTCATACTTTCTTTACTTGATAGGATTTGTCATCATCATCAAGCAGTGAGGACATAACACTCTGTAAGGAGCCGGACTCACTACCAAGTCTCCCTCATGAGCGTCTGCTGCCAGGGCTAAGGGGCCACAAAGTAGACATGTCAGAAGGTGTCAGTAACTCTGTGGATGACAACTTTCTTGTCCATCACACCGACACCAACACGACCTCAACTGAATCATCAGATCTCCAGAATCCGAGTCTTACTCAGTTTTCCTTGGACGAAGATGGGAGGATTCATCCCTATGTTAGTTTTGATCAGTATTACCAAGCTATTGAAGAGGCGCGGATAGCGGGGCTCATATCGGAATCTCAGTTGTATCAATATAAATAGAGTTCAAAATAAAACAGATAGCATATCTTAAGATGACAAGAAATATATAGACTATTAGTTTCTGTATAGATATTTTATTGGTAAATGAAGATTTCTTTTTTGTCTTAAGTGGAAAGTTTCATCAGCTTTCTAGTTAAGAATATATAAGAATTAAGAGCTGGTTTTAACATGAACTGCTCTTGGTCAGCTTTAGAAGTAAATGATGATCATTTGACTAGCCCATGTTGCTCTGTCTAAAAATGAAAAAAAATATTGTCCATGGAAGTAATTAGTAGCTATTAGTCTATTTTGTTTGACTTGAGATTATTTTTTTTATACGAATTGAATATATATCAATATTATAATTAAATTTTATCTCTTTATGTGCATACTTTGTTAGTTTGTTGTTACAAAGTTAAATGGAGTTGAAATTGACTTAAAGAATTTTATTCATCCTTATCTAGTTGATCTATAACAGCAGTCTGCGATCCTGTTCTCACTTCCCTCCATACATTTTTGCCATTACATAATTCAGTCAGAGGTTCTCAGAGGTTTGTGATAGGCTTAGAGGTTGGACATTTACTCTCTCTCTCTCTCTCTCTCTCTCTCTCTCTCTCTCTCTCTCTCTCTCTCTCTCTCTCTCTCTCTCTCTCTCTTCTCTCTCTCTCTCTCCTCTTCTCTCTCTCTCTCTCTCTCTCTCTCTCTCTCTCTCTCTCTCTCTCTCTCTCTCTCTCTCTCTCTCTCTCTCTCTCTCTCTCTCTCTCTCTCTCTCTCTTCTCTCTCTCTCTCTCTCTTTCTCTCTCTCTCTCTCTCTGCTCTCTCTCTCTCTCTCTCTCTCTCTCTCCTCTCTCTCTCTCTCTCCTCTCTCTCTCTCTCTCTCTCTCTCTCTCTCTCTCTCTCTCTCTCTCTCTCTCTCTCTCTCTCTCTCTCTCTCTCTCTCTCTCTCTCTCTCTCTCTCTCTCTCTCTCTCTCTTCTCTCTCTCTCTCTCTCTCTCTCTTTCTTCTCTCTCTCTTCTTCTCTCTTCTCTCTTTTCTCTCTCTCTCTCTCTTCTCTCTCTCTCTCTCTCTCTCTCTCTCTCTCTCTCTCTCTCTCTTCTCTCTCTCTCTCTCTCTTCTCTCTCTCCTCTTCTCTCTCTCTCTCTCCTCTCTTCTCTCTTCTCTTCTCTTCTTCTCTCTCTTCTTTCTTCCTTTCTCTTCTCTCTCTACTCTCTCTCTCTCTCTTCTCTTCTCTCTCTTCTCTTCTCTCTTCTCTTCTCTCTCTCTCTTACTCTTCTCTTCCTCTTTCTCTTCTCTTCTCTTCACTTCACTTCACTTCACTTCACTTCACTTTCTTCTCTCTTCTCTTCTCTTCTCTTCTCTTCTCTCTCTCTCTTCTCCTCCCTCTCCTCTCCTCTCTCTCTTCCTCTCCTCCCTCTCCTCTTTCTCTTCTCTTCTCTCTCTCTCTTCTCTTCTCTTCTCTTCTCTTCTCTTTCTCTTTCCTTCTCTTCTCTTCTCTTCCTTCTCTTCTCTCTCTTCTCTCTCTTCCCTCTCTCCCCCTCCTCCTCCCTCCCTCTCCTCCCTCCCTCTCTCCTCCCCTCCTCCCTTCCTCCTCTTCTCC
>NW_020870261.1:250769-253269 GCF_003789085.1 Penaeus vannamei | reverse complement strand
GTCTCTTTCTCGAACTCGAGTACAAGCGGGAGCGTTGTCGTCATAAGTCGGGTACTCATCGTCCAGCTACGGCTACGCTCGATTCTTGTATACAAAATAGAGCTACTGTTTCCTGCACTTATATAGTATATATAGTACAGTGGCTGCATCCACGTGTGTTTGTATAACTCTGCATTTGTGTGTATTCCCATTTATTGGTTTGGGTGTTGTTTTATTTCTTTTTATTTTTTTTTATTTATTTATTTTTTTTCATGGCGAAGACGATCACATGAATTTCACACCAATTGTTCACGTCGAAATACTATTAAAAATTGATCATGATTTTATGGCTTTTGTTATTTATAAATATGAATACTAATATCGCGATTTTGATTGTTTTCTGTTCGTCTGAGCTATCGTTGTTGTTAACACCCTTATCCATCAACTTGGCATTAGCAACGCCTATTACCATCATTTGGTAGTTAGAGTGAATTAGAGTGCAAATTGGTTTACCCGTATCAATTATAAGTAATATGTATATATATATATATATATATATATATATATATATATTATATATATATGTATGTATATATATATATATATAATATGTATGTATATATATATATATATATATATATATATACATATATATATATATATATATTATATATAATCGGCATCGTTTACTGTCACCAATGCCACCATTTCACATCGGGATTTTGAAAAAATTTTCGTCGTTAATCCTTGTCATTACCTTTCCCATCGTCATCATTTTCGAAAATGATGTCGGCCTGCTACTCGTCCTAAACTTATTTTTCTTGATTCCAAAATATTTTATTGTATCATCCCGGGTGACTTTCATTAAAATCTTTCATTTTATCAATAACATGTCCACTGTCCTGTTACATTATGCACATGTATATGTACATATATCTATCTATCTATCTATATATATATGTATATAAATGTGTGTGCGTGAGTGTGTGTGTATATATAATGTCTGTATGTGTAATAACGTTAACAGATAAGTAAATTATGACACCGTAAAAAGCAAGATTATGATATATGTAAAATAATCTTTAAAAATACCAGTTTAATTTGGCTTGGATATTCATACTTACATAAAATTTGTTTGATAAGATTTGAATATGAATACTACATTTATGTACCAGTTGATATAAAAATACATTGGGTGCGTAGCCCTTTTTTCTAATCTTTCTTATCTTGTATTTCTTACGAGTATGGCCTTATCGCTTTATCGCAACGTCGTGATAATCGTGTTTTTTTCTATCTCTGTATCTCGTATGTCTGTGTCTATCTGGCATTTTTTGGTGAAATTTAACTCCTGTGATATAATTTCCTCCTTAAGGGCCTAAGTGATGTGATGTCACTCACTCCATGTGATTCCCCAATATTTTTGTCTCATTCGTATTTATGTCGACCTGGAAGACATGCGGAATTCTTAGCAAAGAATTCATTAAAAGATAATTTTTAAAAAGGCCATCTAGCACGATATGAGTCGGGCAAACATTTACAAAATGTTTTTCTCATAAACAAGCGAAATAGACCTCAGAGAACACTTTTCTTTTGTGAAAATGTACACTTGAAAAACGAATGCTGAGTACACAATAATCGCCGATTACTCAATAATCGACATTATCTTTTTCACTAGCTTCGTAATCCGAATTCATGAACCGCCACAGTACTACGTCGGTTTCTGTTGGTAACCCGAACACGAGGCCAAAGTCAAGGTTAAGTGTAAAGCGGCGCCGCCTCGCGACAGAGCCAGGACGGGCGACAGAGAGGCAAAGGGCACTGCCGGGCGTGTCCATAGTATCTTCTCCCAGATGATATCGTGCATATGATTGCCAAAGGTTATGATTCATCATCATCACCATCTTCTTCCTCTGGGTTGAGTATCGGCCGGTGGGTTAGAGCCGTGATGACCATCAGAAGAAAGCCAACCAGCATGGAACTAGAGTAGAAGGCTAGTGTTGCCCAGTAGTTCCCCGACGCCTCGCGAATGGATCCTAGGGTAGTAAACAAAACAGTCCGTTGGGACAAAAAAATCAGTATCTATATAAATACATTAAATGCAGATTCGACACATAGGAAATTACACATATCTAGGTGTAATATCCACCCAAAATGGTTTAACATGTCTCATCTAAATCCGCATCAACATAACCAAAATAATTCATTTTAAAACATTACTTTAATAAAATCTTGGCTTTAAAGAAAAAACGAAAGAAATGAGTCATATTCCAAAATATAATTAACAAAAAAAAGGATAATGATACGCAAAGGTTTGTGGTATCTCCTTAGCGTCGGTTTGAACGTTTGAAAGCTTATTTTAAGAAAAAATGTGAAAGTTTGGATATACGATCGATGAACTTTGTGAGATTCTCAATACCAGTAAACACATAGCTTATCGCGATTCACAATTTTGCATGAACGTAGGAATACCCATCCACGTACCTCCCACAGGACCTATGAATATAAAGGCCACAGAGCGAAG
>NW_020870261.1:243269-248269 GCF_003789085.1 Penaeus vannamei | reverse complement strand
AAAATGTAAATCATGCATCACAAATGAAATTTGCACAGAAAATCGCCTTATCGGACATAACGCCGTGTCACTCACAAAAACATTCAGCGCAGCGACCATTGTGATGCAGTTCACTACCGCCACAGAAATGACTAAAGGATCCTTCAGAACTGAGGGCTTGTAGTGGTTCTTGAATTGCTGCCACACTCCTGTCGAGCCCTCTGTATTCTGCAAGGACACGCCGCGGACACTCAGGACAAAAGAATGTTTTTTTTTCTAGTCATTTGCTCTATTTACGCATAAACAATAGAATCAAGCTAATTCTACATGAACCAGATAATTAACGAAGAAAGGTGAACATGGTATCAAAATATATAAAAATTATATAAGGATATGCATCGGCCTACTAGCAATTAATTTAAATCATATACGACCGTAAAAAGACATTTCTAGAAGGAATAATCTTACCGCAGGCGAGACCCTCGGAGGCGCGGGATCAGTCAGCGTGTGGACGCTCGCCATGAGGGAGCTCCCCCCAAAGGCCAGCGAAGGAAGCCTGCTGCCCCGCTCCCACTCGGCCGGGTCCAGGCGGGCGCACTCGCTGTAGGCCCGGCTCCTCTTCGGAAGGCCCGGGTAAGAGGCGCGGCCGTCGTGCATCATGAGGCCCGAGGGAACGGAAGACCCTCGTGGCAGCTCGCCTCCTTTGGGGTTCATCGTCCCTGGTTCGAGGAGCAGCTTCTCCTTGTCAGGTGGCACTTCGGGGTCGCTTATTTCCTCCTTCAGATGCCACTCCACCGGCTGGAACAAGAGAGATCCCACGGCTGCGTGGAGCGTCACTGCGCCTGGTGGGTAAGGGCTGTCCTGGGTCAAATATTCACACATACACGGACGGCCATAGAAACAAATATTCTTGCTCATATATATAAAGCGAATTCAGGTTATTAGAGGCAACATTCATGCAATATAGCCAATTAGGCATGCAGTATATTTAGGTTTTTAGATCACACATTATATCCAGGTTATCAGACATGACATATATGCGTACAGTATATCCAAATTATCGACACCATTAGATACAAAATCATAATAATACACGTGTAACTAAAGACAAGTATGATTTTATAATTACCCAATACTACACCTATCTAAATTTACTTTATACTTCCTTCGAAATGAGCCCTTCTATACCTACCTGTAATTAGGGTCGCCCAAGTGAAAGGGTAGTATTCCTGGAGACGGGATGCAAGTTGAGGCAACAGAATGATACCCACAGAGCCTCCTGTCATCATAATGCTGTTGGCGATTCCTAAGCGTTTCTTGAAGTATTTCGCTATCATGTGAAAGCAACAGGTGATGTTTATCCCGCCGCCGATTCCTGTTGGTTTTGGTAAATCGTACGGGTTATATAAGTATATATATACCTTTTCTTCTTTTCCTATATTATTTATTATTTATTTATATATTTATATATATATATATTTTTTTTGGGGGGGGAAGGTAAATCTGTTTTTAACTATGTCTCCCCCAGAAAAAAAAATGAATGAGGGAGAATATATAGACGAAACAATTTGACGTTTCGATATCATCATCAGAAAGACACAACGAAGATTTCTTCATTTGCATTTAATATTTCCCCCCAAACAGCGCATCATCGTGTCATTTTCTTTGCATATTCCAGTCCACGTTCCCCGTAGAAATAGCCAGACTAAACAATTATCCTGACCGTGAAGAAGAGAAAATGTCAGCAAGAGGAGGTACGGCGAGGAGACGAGCGCGGAGAGGAAGAGAGACGAGGCAGACATGAGAGCCGCCGTCACAGCCACCTTCCTGTAGGAGAACCTTGTGCTAAGAGGTCCTGCCCAAGGCCCTGTCACGTCCCATGGGAGTAGATCGTCGCGAGGTTAAAAAGCACGTCAAAGTACTAATGGCATTATCTGTATACATTAACTATGATGGCTTTCTTTACAATGTTTATTAATTTATTCTGACATGTAGAAACAAAAACAAGTATATGGCGACAGCAGTGTACATGATGATAAATATGGCATGACTTTGAGAAGGGATTTTTTTAATCACATATATTTTTTTCTTTTACAAAAGCAAAATTACGAGGAAGATGGCGCCACATTCGACCCGCCCGACTGACCTGCAAGATTCCACACCATGGACTGGCAGTTGAAGAGCCAGGCCGCGAGAGAAGGGGGGGCGTTCATTTCGCGGAGTTTGTTTCCGAAAAGGATGCCGAAACAGGGGCCTTGGGTGGAGAGAATCATCTGGAAATTGATGAGATTGGTCTCAGAATTAAACTTTCAGGCTATATGTATAATCCCCGACGTATGGATTGGGTGCTTTGTGTCGTTATTAATGTGCATTTTTTTTTCTTGACGCTCTAGCCTTGAACCCTATGACGTGGTTATTGCATACAAGTCCTTAATGTTGATAAACCTCTTCATCCTACGTGAAAAAAAAAACTGATCGTATGTAGTTGGCTTAGTTTATGCACGTTATTTATACGTTTTACTGTGATATTGTGCTTTTATTAATCCATCCACTTTGTTCATTTCACATTTATTTGCATATCCATTAAGAGACATGCAACTAACCACCAGCTCCCCTCCCGTACTTTACAGTCATGTAACACGTAGTTGAGTGGTACAGTTGCGAAAGTTTCTGTTCCTCCTCTGGCAGACTAACCCCCGTATAGCAACGCTTTAGTAGTAGTAGTAGTAATAGTAGGAGGAGGAGTACTAAACTATGGAAATGTTTATGAATGAATGTCGCGTCACTTATGTGATAGGTGGAGTTACAAAGTTGGACGACTTAAAAACACAGATTTAAAAACATATGAAAGAAAGAGCATGGTGTAAACATTATTCACGGGTTATGTCTAAGATGAATACAATAACGAATAAATGATGTATTGACTCCATGCAGCGACCTTTAATACCGCTGCAAATAAAGATATGCTTTTATAATATATATGTATTTTTTTTTTACTTGGTTTATATTCGTTTTGTTTGTTCTTGTTTCTTCTTTGAATAGTCGTTACTTTCATATTTCTTTGTCAAGTTAAATAATCATAGAGAGCGTTATCGTATGCCAATAAGGTTTGCTCATGTCTGTAAAGGTGGCTTCTATAGCACTATATTGAACATACCACGACCTTCATCTACGGACGTTAAAAGCAGATTTGGTTTTCCTTCTTAATACGGTTATCGCAAGTCAGGGCATCGCTTGTTTGCTCTCGCGGTACAAGCTATTCACGGTACATCATCGAAATAAGGTTTCAGAAAAAAAAATCATTTAACGTTCCCCTTCTGTATTTAAAGATACTCGAAGGTAGGTCGGAAGACATTATCTATGTTGTAATGTGAGGTATGTACTGCCAAGGACATTGTTTCACTGGTTTAGTCATGTCAGATGACTAAAACATTTTATAGAAAAGGATCGCATTTAGAATAACCATCAACACGTGCATTTTGAGATTTGTTATTCATTCTTCTATTAATTAAAATGTAAAGTCCTAGGAATGAAATTAAGGGAACAGGAGAAGGAGAGGCTTCAGTCGGAAATATGTAACATCTAAATCAGGAGTTCCCAAGCTGGTGACCATGACAATAATCGTGTAACGGCAATAACATTAACAACGATTTTGAGAGAAAAAGGAACAAGGAACAAAAAATAAATATAATAGCTCACACAAGTTACGTTTATACTTTCTTATTCCTACACAGAAATACACACAAGCGTCAATGGGTCCTTTCTAGGGGGCTATGGAGTAATAAGAAAAACGACGCCGAATTTAAACAATTTTATCTCACCTACAGTACCTACTTATAATTATCTCTCGTATCAATAAGATTGATTCTTTCCATGTTTTCGTTCTATAGCTATTTACACCATGACACTATTCATAACTAGTAACACCAGAATCTGAAAAGATGACAGACACTTACCGGGGCCACGCGGATTATCATATATTGGTCGGGGCCATAAATGAAAAAGGTTGGGAAATGCTGACCTAAATGTCTTTGAAAATTAGAATGGCAATGTTTCATCTAGAATTCAACGAAGTAATCATTCAGGTTATATGATATACAAATTAAAACACTCATTCTTACCCTGTCAACATTTATTGATATCACATCTCTTCTCGCCACTAGAAGAAACAGAGAGAGAGACAGAGAGAGAGAGATTCCACTATCAATATTACCATAATCATTGTGACTATTTCCCTTACTACTAATATCGCCACTATCATATTATTTATTACCACTACTATTGTCACTATCACTTACACTGCCATCATTATTACCACAATCACTAATATTACTTACTACTACTACAACACTAGTACTGCTTACTACAACTACATTTATTACTACTGCCACTAATATAGCTAATAACAATTATTATTACCACTTCCATCAATCCTATCTATTTACTACAACTACCACTACCACTAATACTACTACTTACAACAACACTTTTACTACTACCGCTAATACTTCTTACAGTAATTAATATCATTACTACCACTAATACTAGTTACTAAAACTAACACTATTACCACAACTCACCGCGCATGCAGTGGTGCCAATTGACACAAACCAGCCCCAGCCGCCGTCGGGAGGAACAAGGTGTGATGAAGCCATGCCCCCTTTAGACACGCCCCTTTTCGACACGCCCTTTTTTGACACGCCCTCCTTCATTACAAGTGGATCGCTTTGCTCTGTTAAAAGGAGGAATATGGGTATTGGTTACACAGTATTGAGTGTATATGTGCATTGTGATTGTAGCTGGTTGTAATTGTAAAATTGACACTTTTATATTGGATCGTGCATAAGATTCGATTTTATACCATTAAGAAAGCCATGCAGAGGAATTTGTCTTGTATTCCAGTTTTTCTTCGACATATAGAGAGATTTGACACTTTTGTCATGAGCTTTTTGTGACGTTTGAATCCCCTACACCCCCCCCCCCTTTTCTGTAGTGAACAAATATATAACGTTTTGAGTCCA
>NW_020870261.1:235769-238269 GCF_003789085.1 Penaeus vannamei | reverse complement strand
CGTTAGTCTGTGGGAACTGGACAGAACTTATTCTAACTTCCTAACAACCGCTGCACACTAGTTTTCATCACGCACACCACTACGAAAATGTGAATTCCAAGAACATGGCGAAATTTTGTGCTTACTTTGAATCGCTTATGGCACTTATTTGACTATGTGTTTAGTTAATAAAATGAAATTAAATAATACAAATTCAATTAGAGAGAGAAAGAGAGAAGCAAGAAATAAAAAAGAGAAAGAGAGGGAGAGAGAGAAAGCAATCAGAGAGAACGAGGAAAGAGAAGGAGAGACTTGCCAGGTGAGAAAGGGACAAAGACAATGAACGCAAATAAAGACAAAAGAAAGGTGATTTATAGATTCTGTTATACGAAATCACAGAGAAATAAAAATAAGAATTTATCAAACACAACGTGAAAAAAAAAGATCACTAGAGCTACAGGAATTACTAACTTCCCTCCATCGATCGACCCCATGGCAGTACCTGAGAACGAATGAAAAACATATCGAGAATGGTAATGCAAAAAAAGTAACTTTAAGTAACAATAACCATGGAACTGACCTTGTTTTTTTTTTTTTATACACGTGGAATGTTTTTACGATGAAAGTCTCTGTCGAAATCTTACTGAATTTCTATATATTCTAATGGAAGACATGGTTCCGGGCCCAACACACCACACCACGGCGCTGACTCACACACACTGAACTGGTACTAAATGATTCAAAACATTCATTGATTTTTGCCATAGACATGTTCTTCTCTATATGAAATTTAGTTATATTTACATTTATATGTCTTTGTGTCTATCTATACATTCACGGATTTATCTGTGTAGACGCTACTTATACTAACGGTATGTAGTAAAGAAATATCATTATAGCTTATTGTTTCCCGTCTTGTAGCAGGCACGCGTTCTCCGCTTGGAGAGCTTGCAAGTGCGAACCAACATTTTGCAAATGGATATCGGTATTTTCGAAAGAAAAGAAATAGTCGACAATAAAGCAATTAGGAAAGTAACGACTGCGTATGAAAAAAACAAAATCAGAGCAAAGGTAACTATTAACAAATTGACTGTGCTAGTTTAACGAAAAAATGCCTAGACGATACAACGAATCATAACACACAATAAATCAGTGGAACACAATGTTCTATCTTAGAGACAGCATAAGTCATTCGTAAAATTATAATGAATAAAATATACGATAACCTGCCAGATCTATCAGATTTCATTGGCCAGGCAAAGGCGACCGTACCCTGAAAGTATTTTCTTTACACTAAACTTTTCATTTGGAACATGTACCATTGTTAAAGAAGAAAAGAAGAATTCGGACATATATTTGGTAAATGATATTGTTCTTGCACGCCATCTGTCTGTAGGTAAGACATCTATTTGACGCTGCGCTCTAACCATCCGCGAAAAAATTCTGTATTTGCGAACTACACACACGGGCAGAAATTGCAAGAATCTGGTCACCGGTTCCGATCACTGTAAATTTTACACTACTAGAGTTGGTGGTCTGATTTTACAGCGCGAGTGAATTTGAGACGCGAACCTCCTCTTTGTGAAAATTATATGTGTTGGATGGTCAAAGCTAGAATGTACGGAAAACACTAATTCTGCACTAATTTAGTGCCCGTAGAAGTACATTTTCATGTAGGGCCATACCTAGAACCTCTGTGTATCACCAAAAGAGCAAACACGATACCAAATTTTCAGCACAGATTTTGGATCTTTTATCATATGTGGATCGCTTTTACGTCACGAATTCCCTCGGGAGGGCTAAGAGGGCTTCTTTCAAGGGTCTTTTATTTGACAGGTTGGAAACCACTTGGAGAACCTCCATTCTCCAACCGACTGTCTCTCTCTCTCTCTCTCTCTCTCTCTCTCTCTCTCTCTCTCTCTCTCTCTCTCTCTCTCTCTCTCTCTCTCTCTCTCTCTCTCTCACTGTGTTTATATATAATTACTATAGCCACATTCAGTTTGTCACCACCACAATTAGAGATTTGTGAAATAACGGAACGTGCAATTCTTTATTAGAACACGGTGCTCTACCGGGTATCGCCAGCTAGTGCGGCTTACCTTCTTAATACTCAACAGTCAAAGTTCTTTTTATTCTTGTTATATCAATCGGTAAACCTATATTACGGAAACAGAAATCACGCGTTATGAAGAAAAAAATGAAGCCCCCTCCCATTTTAAAAATCCTACGCACGGCCCTGCATTGAGAGAAAGAGAGAAACAGAGAGAGATAGAGGGAGAAAGAAAGAGAAGCAACAGAGATAGAGCGAAACAAAGAGAGAAACATAGAAACAAAGAGAGATAGAGAGATAGAGATAATAGAGAAAGAAACACCAAGACAAAACTAATTACAGCGAAACATACATAGCATTTACAATAGGATTAATCAGCGTCGACATAACACGGCATCAAAGAACGTATAATGTGATGCCATTGCGCACAACCACAGCTGGCAGCCCACAACACCTGCACCGAATCATTCC
>NW_020870261.1:201932-205669 GCF_003789085.1 Penaeus vannamei | reverse complement strand
CAAGTTATTTAAGAAATCATATGTATACATATATACATATAGGGAGGAAGGGCAAGGGCAAGGAAGTGGGAGAGAGAGGGAGAGAGAGAGAAGGCGAGAGTGGAGAGTGGAGAGAGAGAGAGAGGGGGGATGGGGGAAGAGGGAGGTGAGAGAGGGGGGGAGGGAGGAGGGAGGTGAGAGAGGGGGAGGGGGAGGGGGAGGTGAGAGAGGGGGGAGGGGGAGGAGGGAGGTGAGAGAGAGAGAGAGGTGAGAGAGAGAAGAGAGGTGAGAGAGAGAAGAAAGAGAGAGAGAAGAAAGAGAAGAGAGAAAGAGAGAGAGAAGAGAGAAGAGAGAGAGAGAGAGAAGAGAGAGAGAGAGAGAGAGAGAGAGAGAGAAGAGAGAGAGAGAAGAGAGAGAGAGAGAGAGAGAGGAGAGAGAGAGAGAGAGAGAGAGGAGAGGGAGGAGGGAGGGAGGGAGGGAGAGAGGAGAGAGAGAGAGAGAAGAGGGAGAGGAGAGAGAGAGGGAGGGAGGGAGGGAGGGAGGGAAGGAGAAGGAGAAGGAGAGGAGAGAGAGAGAGAGAGAAGAGAGAGAGAGAGAGAGAGAGAGAGAGAGAGAGAGAGAGAGAGAGAGAGAGAGAGTGAGTGAGTTATGACACAAAACAAGACACCACAGAACAAACTAACAGAAGCATGGAAGGGCGAGTGCGAAGACCCAGACAGACAAAGACCATGGTCGTACCCTCGGCCAATTATAACAATCTGCCCGCCGAGGTCCCCAGATCCGAGAAGAATCCTGGACACCAAAACAAAGTCAACCAAAACAGAAAGGGTATAAAAAAAACGAACAAAACAAAAGTGAGGGTGGAGGTTGTAGCTTCTCCAACAAGCTTCCAGGGTCCGCCATTGGGGGCAACCACATGCAAGTACCCTGTGATCCAGTCCGCATCCCCCTACCACCCTACCACTCCACCATACCACCACCACCGCCACCCCGACCAATCCAAGATGAAAAAAATAGGGTTATTGCGCCGTTTCACTTCCTACTCTTCAGTCTACCTGGCAACTCCGGGTGTTGAAAGCCACGGCCTTACCCCGGGCCTCCCTCCCTCTCTGGCCGGGATCCTGGTAGCAGAAATCCTCGGGACACCGTGACCCTGGTTTTGTATACCTGCTCTAAATACCTGCACGTGTGTGTGTTCCCCGCCGCCTTTTGCATGTCCCCTCCCCTTTACTCTCGTCTCCTCTCCTTTTACCCTCCTACCCTCTCTTACCCTGTCTTGCCCTTCCTTTCTTGTCCTCTTATTTCCTTCTCTTTCATCGCCCTCCTTCTTTCTCTCCGTTGTGCTTTCTTCTCTATTCCCCTCCCTTTCCGTCCCCTTTCTCTTCCCAATCCTTCTCGAGAGCGTCATATGAGTTGTATTTTTCTCGCATTCGCGCCCCACCATCTCCTGACCCTTTCCTATCCCTTCGAGGAAACGGAAGAGACAGAGAGGAAGTGACAGGAAGAGGGCTAGACAGAAAGCTAGAAATAAAACGAGAGGGACGGAGAAAAAGATGAGAAAGAGAGATCGGCAGTTGTAACGGGGGTGGGAGATGAAGGGGAAAAGGAGAGAAAGGAGGGGGAGGGACGAACGAGATAGAGCAGAAGGGGGACTGAGACACACACACACACACACACACACACACACACACACACACACACACACAGAGAGAGAGAGAGAGAGAGAGAAGAGAGAGAGAGAGAGAGAGAGAGAGAGAGAGAGAGAGAGAGATGTAAAAGAGCTAATTAACATCAGTAGTCGACGTGGGTGGTGGTCAGCGTGGGGCGCGGTGGGATGTGTACGGGGGGAAGGGGGAGTGGGAGGGACGGCAAGCGAGAGCAGGTGTTGGGTGACGTGAAGTAAAGTGCAACGTCGACCTCGCACAACCTTGCCTGCGCGCGTGGCGTAGGCGGGGAAAGGGGTGGATGGGAGGGAGGGAGGGGAAAGGCAGGGGCACGGGAGGAGGGATCGTGGCTCATTAACGGGCGGCAAAGCTCCCCCTTTTCCTCCTTCCATCAAAGAGTGATTCCCCCTTAAGCTCCGTGTTGGGGTAAAAACTGGATATGGTTGAACATTTTGTAGCTTCACCCCCACCTCCACCACAGGCACCGTGGATCTGAAGGGTAGAAGGACGGGGGTGTGGACGGGGGAAGGGGACCACACCCATAACCAGGATCTGATGCGCGATACACCCACGCAAAATCCCAGCTCACGCGCGCACGTGCGAGAAGGGTAAAACACGTGCTTACTGTCACGTCTAAACTGCCACGAAAAGCCTGATTCTGCGCGTGCGAAAACTATTACGCCCTTGTACTCGAGGCGGATATTTCGCGTGGGACTGAAAGAAAATGGAAGCAAACCACGGGATGCTCGCCACAGAAATTCTGGGAAACAAGACTAGTGGGATGATCGGCAAAGGAAACAACGCCCAGGTGTTAATTTCTCTAAAATGCCACAAAGGCTAGACTACACACATAATTGCTATAAATTACACTCGTTAACACGCCAACGCTTGCCATCTAGAACGCGGTAAAGGAATTAATTTTTATGAACATACGACAAGAAAATAGAATATTTATTTTTCCGAAACCACAAGAAGTAGAACTTAAAAGGGATGTAAAAAAAGTATTTCAAAGCCTTACGCCCTTCTTTCAAGTTCTCATTTAATTGCCTCTAAATGAATGCCACAGACCAATAATTTCTTTGATCCTTGTTTCCCTTTCCTAACTACTTGACAGCTCGGCCAAGTCTCCCTCTCTCTGGTCTCAATTCTCTTCAACGTCAGAAAAACAAAAGAACAAGCAAAATCCTGTTCAAAGTGCTATCAACATTATTTCGTTATCAACATTCTACGACAAGACTAGCCAAAGCGTATCCTTCGCATATCTTAGCACTGTTCGCACCTAAGGATGTCAGCCGCTGCACTTGGGACAATAACCATATATGTAAACAAATCTGGTGTACACCCACTTTCCTAGGCGAACAGCCAGACAGTAGGTGAGTCAGAAGATAAACAAAAAGAGAAAGAAAACACAAAAAGATAGCGAAAACGAGAGCAAGAACGAGACACACACACACGCACAGGGGGAGGGGAAGGTGAAGGAAGAGGGAGGGGGAGCGAGAAAAGAGGGGGAGGGAGGGAAGGAGAGAGAGGGGGAGGGAGGGGGAGGAAGAGAGAGAGAGAGAGAGAGAGAGAGAGAGAGAGAGAAGAGAGAGAGAGAGAAGAGAGAGAGAGAGAGAGAGAGAGAGAGAGAGAGAGAGAGAGAGAGAGCAAACTTGTGAGAGTGAGAACGCGTAGGAGAGAAAATACATGAATGTAATACAGTAGTAGTGAATGACTGATTACGAGAGTTAGATCATGAGACAAAAAGAGGTGGAGAGAAAGGAGGAAAAGAGAGAGGGAGAAGTAGACAGAGGAGAAGAGGGAGGGAGGGAGGGAGGGAGGGAGGGAGGGAGGAGGGAAGGAGGGAAGGAAGGAAGGAGGGAGAGGAGAGAGGGGAGAGAGGGAGAGAAGGAGAGAGGGAGAGGGGAGAAGAGAGAAAGAGAGAGAGAGAGAGAGAGAGAGAGAGGAGAGAGAGAGAGAGAGAGAGAGAGAGAGAGAGAGAGAGAGAGAGAGAGAGAGAGAGAGAGAGAGAGAGAGAGAGAGAGAGAGAGAAAGAATGAAGAACACAAGACTTTAAAAAAAACGAGCCACTACTCTGCATTTTCTTCTTTTTTC
>NW_020870261.1:181057-183557 GCF_003789085.1 Penaeus vannamei | reverse complement strand
TGTGTGTGTGTGTGTGTGTGTGTGTGTGTGTGTGTGTGTGTGTGTGTGCGTGCGTGTGCGCGCGTGCGTGCGTGCCTCGTGACACTGACTTCTCATTCGCACAAGCAAAACCCCATCAAAAAAAACGGTGATACCAGTGAGAATACATCTATCCTCCCTCCTCCACTCGCAGCCAATCCCCACCCACCTATCTCCTGGTCGCTTCCTCCGTAGCCAGTCAAGATCAGTCGCCGTTTTCACATCTTTACCTTCCCTCAAAAAAACGGCGACGACCTACTGGGAATCTGGCATTCACGTTCGACTTTAACCCGTTACGTTTCGGCGAAATCAAACGTAATCGGCGCTAACGGCGCAGAACACGAAAAAGCGCTGAAATTCGCATTCACGTTCGTTCGCATCCAGCCGTTCCTCTGCACTCACGTTCGGTAATTTCGCCTTACTGCTAGGAACGGTATCCTCGGATTAAGTCGCTAATAGTGTTGGATTTATTTCGGCTACTTGACCCACAGCCCAATTTCAACAATAAGGTGTTTTTTTTACGAGTGCCGTGCACGTGTGTGTGCATCTGTGCGTGTGCAAGGTCTATATTAATACTTACATAGACGTTATGGGTATACGTGCGCGTGCGTATGCAGTCAAAAAATATACATGCACAGACATGGTCATACGTACGTACGTGCGTGCGTGCGTGCGGGCGTGTGAGCGTGCATACTTGCGTACATGCGTGTGATCTATGTATGTATTTATATATATGTGTGTATATATATATATATATATATATATATATATATATATATATATATATATATATATAATCATACAGATGCATAAAACTAATAGCGCAGACCAACACTGCCTATATGGATTTTATCTAAAAGTATGCGTGAGTGTGAAATTTATAAACATATATAATCAATTTAGAATCGAAATGTCCAGATTATGCGTAGTTTTAAAACTAAATAATATACATCCATGTTCGAATAAATATAATATCGCATTAAGAAGTTATGCAGAGGTACCAATGTATTTGATTTCCGTCTACTGGTTTCTGGAGAGAAGGCGCGACAAGCTTACAGCAAGTAACTACATGTGCTCCAAAGCATAGGAAGTACGTGTTACCATATTACATTCAAAAAACTTATTACCCTTAAAATCTTTAAATCAGCAACGAGTAGCAGCTGCAGTTGTACAAAATAGCAGCTGTTTCAAATTTTGGCAACACCGTTTTTTCTGCCAGTGTATATGTCCCACCACAATTTTTGGCCATTCAATAGCAGCAGTAGTAAAGTCATAATGACAACATGCCATCTAATCTCATGTACATTCATCCTAAAACAGTGATAATGCAACAAGCTTCAGCCAGTCATTGACGATTCAGATGCTACTCGGTACATTGTGTGTTGTTGACAAACATCGACATTAACGTCATCCTACGGTGTCACATGAGCGAGAATATATATATATATATATATATATATATATATATATATATATATATATATATATACACATGTGTGTGTGTGTGTGTGTGTACATATATATATATATATATATATATATATATATATATATATATATATATATATATATATGTATGTACATATATATATATATATATACATATATATATATATATATATATATATATATATATATATATATAATCAGTTTAATATAAAGCGGAGCCAGTGTGCTCATATGCGTAAAATGGCGAAATCGGTCGTTCCGGCAACGCAAATCCTGCAACAAGTGCAGTCTATCCAACGATCTTGAAATGGTCCTCAGAAAAGTATTCGAGATTCACGAATCGCACGGGATACCTCGAGAGGATGAATAACAACATATCTCACATTCAGCAATGTAAGCTCGATCATGTCGGTCACTCATTAAGCGAATTACGTTAATGAGGATATTGCTCATTGTCATATCAAAAATCGCGGTACATATAATGAATGTCTGCATACCTGCAAAAATGAATATGTGCTATATTCTCTGTCTCTCATAAACAAATGAATAAATAAGTAATGAATAAATAAAAAACATACAAATATACATAAATGTATTTAAAACATATATTCAAATATATCTATACATATATAAATAAATAAATACATTCGTATATATATGTACATATAATATAATTATATATATATATATATATATATATATATATATATATATATACATACATATATTATATATATATACATACATATATTATATATATATATACATACATACATACATATATATATATGTGTGTGTGTGTGTGTGTGTGTGTGTGTGTGTGTGTGTGTGTGTGTGTGTGTGTGTGTGTGTGTGTGTGTGTGTGTGTGTGTGTGTGTCTATATATATATATATATATATATATATATATATATATATATATATATATATATATATATATCGTTTATTTGTGCATAGAGTAAACTTATTCTCGGAATATCAATCTTTGAATTTTGTTTATAATTTTCAAGTGAGATTACCACACAACAATAAC
>NW_020870261.1:173557-176057 GCF_003789085.1 Penaeus vannamei | reverse complement strand
AGGCGAGCCGTTTCTCTGCACGGATTCTCACTTGTAGCATGTGCAGGTGATGTTAGCGAGTAAGCAAGAGGATGAGACTAGGGAGCAGCACAGCACAACAGCCTGTGCATCGCCCGGGCTGTAAACACCCTCACGCGTAACCTGGGGTGGAGGAAGGGATTTTTTTTCTCTTCTTAAGCCTATTCGAAGTAGTCAAGGCCACCGAGCTGGGGTCCCAAGGTTCCGGGTGACGAGCCCCTTCTCGAGCGGGTCTACTCTGCTATGCCAACATCTATGCCACCCTGCCCCATCTACCCTACGACTGATAATACACACATCCAACATAGCGCAGGTCGGCGTATAAATCACAATCTACTTGCACACCAAAAGCTCAGTGCCCCCCCCCCCCCTTTCTCCTATTTCCCTAATGCTCTCTTTTCTCCTTTTCCTACTTCTCTTCTTCCTCCTTCCCCACCTCTTCACTCCCTGCCCTTCCCTCCCCACCAACCACTACCTAGTCCTCTTCTCCCTCTCCCTCTCTCTCCTCCTCCCCGCCTCCCCCTCTCCCTCCTTCTCCTCCCTCCTTCCCCCTCCTCCTCCTCCTCCTCCTCCTCCTCCTCCTCCTCCTCCTCCTCCTCCTCCTCCTCCTCCTCCTCCTCCTCCTCCTCCTCCTCCACATCTCTCGCTCTCTCCCTAGTGCCGAGCGCCTCCCGGGGTCGATGACCGGAGAAAAGGGGGCTGGTGAACTAAAATACCTCGCGCTTTGTTCCCCCTTCTATAGTGTCATGATTATCTACCACAATAGACATTTTCGCCCCCTGGCATCTCCATCCATCGTGATCCTGTGTCCCAGGGGGAAGGAAAGGTGCTAAACACCCCTTCGATACCATATAGGTGTGGAGAGCGACAGGCACTGCACCAGACTAAGCGGACCAACGGAATGCGCCACGCCGTCTTCACCATATTTCTCAACACATACCAGTTCTGTGTACACCATTTTCTCCACAAGGGGCTCAGAACAAAATACGATAAAAAGGGGAATGCGCGTCTGCAAGAGCCTAATAAATGCACAGCCTTTTATACAGCTACATTTAAAGACCTATCCATTGGAAAAATGCGTTGGAAAGTATCCGAATTCCGAGCCATTTTTACGTGCTATTTTAACTATCCAATTATTACTTTAATAAAATTCCGGCCTTGAGAGATACACACGGTAGGAGAGTATTATATACACAACAAAATATACACATAAATCCGTATATACATACAAATGCATACAAAAACACAAACGCACACATCGGAAGAGTGTGTGGAGGGAATATCAGGTGCAAAATCTCACCTGGTAACAGCCTCCCAACTGCGCCGTAGCTCCTTAAGCGATAAATAAATGTATTAAAGTAATTTTTTGCATCGGAAATGACATACACAATATTTTTTCTTTTTACATTTGCGTAACATTAATAGAAAAAATACATGCTGAACCGCTTTAGTCCTATGCGTAAAATGTTTAATGAATATATAAAACTAAAAAGTAGAACATCGGCGGACAAAAATCGCAGGTGTGTGTGTGTGTGTGTGTGTGTGTGTGTGTGTGTGTGTGTGAGAGAGAGAGAGAGAGAGAGAGAGAGAGAGAGAAGAGAGAGAGAGAGGAGAGAGAGAGAGAGAGAGAGAGAGAGAGAGAGAGAGAGAGAGAGAGAGAGAGAGAGCGCTTGGGTGAGGGTGACGCAGGAAGGCTTTGTGCACAAGGGAAGGGGAGGTGAAGAGTGATGGGGCAAGGGGGGAAGGGGGAAGAAGGGGAAGGAAGAGGGAGGAGGGTCGAGAGTATGTGTGTAGGCCTAACGGCCGATCTTCCTCCCTTCCACCCCATCCTGATGCTCGACTGGTACAATAATCTGTAGTCTCTGCTGCTTATGCGCGCGCTCGCGCGTGTGTTCATTTCCAGATACTGACCGTATTACAAGCTATGAAAAAAATAGACAATAAAAAATGTAATGAATAATGAAATGATAACCACCCGCACGGCCGCGATCAAACTCGTAACCGTATCGATGAGGAAGAGAGAGAGAAAAGAAGGAAAGAAGGGAGGAGGAGGGAGGAAGAAAAAAGAAAGAAAGAAAAAAAGGCAAGAAAGAAAGAAGGAAGGGAGAAAAGAAAGGAGGGAAGGGTGGAAGGCAGAGGGAGAGGAGAGGGAGAGGACAGAGAGAGAGGGCGGGGAAAAGTGACAGGATAGAAAGGCTTGGTAAGAGGGAGGGGGGGGGTCAGGCCAGACAAGAGATCCTTCGACGGTTTCCCAGAAGCGCAGGATGTATAGGAGGCAGGAGGTCCGTCACGCTGTCGCTCCCCGGTGCCGTGATCTGCGTCTTTGCACCTCGACCATTACAAGTCTAGAGTTCGTGACTGGCTCCTGTTCTGTGCACGGTTCTCGCCCGGCTGTTATCTTCCACCGCTATCCGGTTACAGCTGCAGCGACATCAACTATATTATTTACGTTTATTTATAGCCTCTCCTACACAATGAGTCG
>NW_020870261.1:161057-163557 GCF_003789085.1 Penaeus vannamei | reverse complement strand
GACGGAGGAGAAGACGGAGGAGAAGACGGAGGAGAAGACGAGGAGAGGAAGAGGAAGAGGAGGAGGAGGAGGAGGAGGAGGAGGAGGAGGAGGAGGAGGACAAGGAGGAGGAGGAGGAGGAGGAGGAGGAAGTAGGAGAGGAGGAGAGGGAGAGGGGAGGGAAGGGGAGGAGGGGGAGGGGAGGGGGAGGGGAGAGGGAGGAGGAGAGGAGGAGGAATAGGAGAAAGGAAAAGTAGGATTAGGAGGATTAGATTAGAGAAAAGAAAAGACAGATAAGGAGAAGGATGAGGGGGTAGGAAGAGTAGGAGAAAAGAAAGAAAAGGAAGATGACAAAAATGGAGGGAGGAGGAGGAGGAAGGAGGAAAGGAAGAGGAGGAGAAACGAAGGAGAAAAGGAAAGAAGAAAGGAGGAAAAATGAGGAGGAAGAGAAGAAAAGAAAACAACAGTAAAGGAGGTGGAGGAGGCAAATGAGTCCGAGGAGGCAGAATGAAAATGTGGAACATGATAATAATCATTAATCAACTGATAATTTTGTTTAATTCCATTTGTTACAATGGATATTCTTTGCAGTGACATGCTGTCTGTTTATTTTACTCCTAAATTACCCCTTGCGTCCAAGTAATGGCCGGGGTTACCATCCACTGGCAGTACAGAGGATTGAACACAGGTCAGCAAGATTGCTATTCGAGAATGTTACCACTGCACAACACAACTCACTTTGGAACTCTGAGGAAGATGAGGATGAAAAATAAGAAGATGAATAGGACAAGGATATGAACAGAGGAGGAGAACAAGAATGACATGGGTGAAGGTGAACATAAAGTTGAGGATGATGACACTAAGACAGAGGTGGATGAGAATAAGGATGAGGACATAGATAAAGATAAAAATAAATATGAGGACACAGGTAAAGACATAAAGGAGGGTGAGGACACAGATAAAGATATCAAAGAGGATGAGAATGATGGGAAAAATGATAACCAGGGGAGAAAAAATAACTGACCACACAAAAGTACGTTAAGAGAGAGAGAAAGAAAAAAATGCCTTCAAGGGAAACCAAACTGGCACAGCACAATTTAAATAAAAAAAAAAGCTAGTGAAGATGATTGTTATAAAAGGGTATTCAACAGGTACCAACAATGGTTCAAACAAATACCACAGCAAAGGCCAATAAACTACCCATCAAGTGTATTTTAATATAAAAGGCCCTATAAACCTCTCTTGTGGTTTATCTTCATGTGATTCATCATCATCTAGGGTAGCAGTCAAATTCTTATCCTGCCCGAACATACCTAGTGGTTTGTTGGCCTTTGCCAGAGCATGGATAACATGGTGGAGTTTCTACAGTCCAGTTCTGGGTTATGACACAGACACACACAGATACAGACTTCCAGTTAAAAAAAAGGGGCCAAGTTCAGAAAAGACTCCAAAAGAGATTATTAAAAATAATAATAATAAAAAAAAAATAATAATAATAATGTAGAAAAAGAAACCAGTCTTCCACCATCCAGAATTTCACAAACAAGGAAATTTCTTACCTTGCATGTGACTCCAATGCAAACCAGTAGATCCAAATCCAAATCACTTAAAATCACTTTCAACTTCTGCAGCTTCAATAATTCTCACTACCATTTTTTCTGAGCACTACACTCATTGTATGTTTCTAAAACTCATTACATTAAAATTGCGGCATACAGAGTTCTCGCATTTTATGCAATAAAAGGCACACTTAAAAATCAAAAATATTTTCTATTTTACATTTGTAATCATGCTTATAAGAAAAACTGAAAGATAGAATGTATCATAGAAAAAGTACCACCTCTCCCCTAATTGATAATTAATATAACACCTATGATAATGAACCTAATCATAATACCATTAATAATAAACATAACCGTCGTGTGTGGTACCAATAACAAAAATGATACAAAAAATAATAACTAAAATAAACAATAGGAACATTAATACTGTAACAATAGAAATATGAATATAACTGATGATGGTAATAATTTAGAAATAAAAACAATAACAGCAATAATAATAATGATAATGATAACAATAACAATAACAATAACAATAATAATAATAATAGTAACAAAACAACAATATTGATAATATTACTATTCTCATCATCATCACCATCATCATCATCATCATCATCATCATCATCATCATCATCATCACCATCATCATCATCATCATCATCATCATCATAATAATAACAACAATTATTATTATTATTATCATTATCATTATCATAACAATAATAGTAATAATAACAATGATACCAATAATAATAATAATAATAACAATAACAATAATAATAATAATAACAATAATAATTACAACAACAATAATAACATGAACAAAAACAATAGGGCTATCAATAATAATATTGAATTAATAATAATAATAATAATAATAATAATAATAATTAATAATAATAATAATAATAATAAATAATAATAATATAATAATAATAAATAATAATATAATAAAA
>NW_020870261.1:119669-129669 GCF_003789085.1 Penaeus vannamei | reverse complement strand
GCTTATTCAAATTTTCCATATTGGTCCACGAAGAGCAGAGCGAGAAATGATGAATGACACCACAACAACATATCTATATATAACTTTGGCTGTTCGTAAGCTCTGCATAGTGCGGAGGGAGTAATTCGGAGGGAAAATTGGGGAAACAAAAGTAACGGTTGTATTGATTTTCGTTGTGTTTGTAAAGACCGCTGGATGACGTAGGAAAAATGGTCCAATGAGAGACTAGTTCATCCTGACAAAGGTCTTGCAGAGATGATGGCAAATTACATCAGTTACCGACGTAGTTAATAGGTTCTACCCGACTCCAATCGGTCTGTAATTCGCCGAGGCACAAGAAAACCATAAAACGATTCCCTGCAGAGATGTAAAGAAACGAAATGAACAAGAAATGCGACAGAATTTGTGGGTTTGGCACCTAGAGGCGAGGAACCAATGAGAAGCGAGGAGGCCAGGCGGCATCAGTCGGGAGAGGAGCGCAGTGAACCTAAAGAACTGTAGAAATTACAATGTGCTCGCTAATTTCGTGATATTAATGTAAGTAACTCGAGTTGTTGCTTTGTGTCGAGCCAGAGTTGGCCTTTAAGAGACTGTAGCTTCGTTTAGTCGTTGGGAATGAGCTGGGTGGAAGCGGAATGTGTGAATTTTCGTGATAAATTTCCGAGTGACGCGCAGCTTGGCCAGGAGAGGTGACGCCATCTTGGGCTCGCTGAGGCTTGTCCCGAGGCCCGAGTTGGATTCCGGGTATCTTAACGACGTACTCACTCTTCTCATGGATTGAATCCGAGATGAGGCGATGCCCTGGTGATTACAAGACTTTTTGCACAGAAGGTGGTTGGGATACAAGGTTCAAAACTATTAGAAAGGAAAGATTTTAAGGCGGCTGTTCCTTTCCGGCTCCTCTGAGGGCTAAAGGGCGGAGGATAACGTCGTAAGTTATCATTGCAATTAGGTTAATTGTTATGAAGTCGGTGAAGAGTCAGTTGTCACTGTTTGAAAGTTAAACTTCATCTGTCATCCTGTGTTAGATGTTTTCCCTTGTACAGAGATGTTTATAGAATACTTAATGGTTTGACGGATAAATTTAAAATAATCTGGTCATTTTCATGGGATTCCAATAATTGCTTATTCATCAGTTGAAACATATAATTAGAATTTATATAGTGTGATTGCTGCTACATCTACACCAGTGTGACAGTATGTTTCTAGCATTCTGCATGACTTTTGTGTCTGTGGGGTAAGAGAGGCCAATTAATGAAATGTATATGTTAGTAAGCCTGGATACCTCCTTAGCTAATATGCTCATTTTCAAGAACTAATTTGTATCGTCAAATTTGGTACCAATGGTTTCCTATCCAAATGTACTACTCAAATGTAGCAGAAAGTCAGCAGAATTATAATCACACTATGAATGACTGAAGATTCCTGAAATTACCCAGAAGCTTGGGACTGAACATACAGTGAGCGGGTTATACCTTCGTTTGGGCCTGGGTTGTGAGAGCATTCACGAGGCATGGCATTTTAATTGATAAATATAGTGGAAATTTTGCATACCAGGCTAGGGATGGGGGTGGCTACTTTTCGTCCAGGTGTATTATCAAATCCCTTTATTTAGCGATAACATCTCTTGCCCTTCCCCCATTTTGGGGGCCTTATTATCAGTATTAGGAAAATCTTGTGGTTGGCAATCAGAATTTCAATAAAAGATTGTATTGCATGGTTAACATGTCAACTTTTCATCTATGGCAAACTAAAAGTTATGGAGATGTATGACAGGAAGTCAGAAGATTGACCCATCTTTTTCTAAGCGTCATACCATGTTTACATTATGACATTGTGCACTGTTGTGACGATATAACTCTTTACTGCGATATATTAAGTAGTTCATGTATTACTCTGCGTTTGTGAATACAATTATTTTGTAATTGTCAATGTCAGCTTTTCGTAATTGATATACATTATGCAATTTATTTTTATGAAACTTTAATGTTACGATAATTATTTTCGCTGTTTTGTACAATAACCCCTGTGGATGCGGGTTTTGCCACTAGGATATTCAACAGCACCGAGACTTCCATTTTGTGACAATCACCGGTGAATGTTTTTTTTAAAGGTTGCATTGATTCTGGATCATTTGTAATATCATGTAAGGGCTATGAAAAGAAATATACTTAAATAATTATCACAGTTTGATATTTGAACCCATTTAGTACCTCGTGCTGAAAAAAATATTGGAAACCAAGCAATTCAGATGTGAGATTGAAGCGAAGATAATATTTTTATATAAAGGTATATTTTTGTCAGCACTCAAATTAGTTGTATAATTGAAGGTATTTTTGATTTAGGAAAATTATATCTCCCTATTCATTTCCAGGGATCCAGTAAGAACTATTTAAAGTGGGGGGGTCCAGGGGGTGCAGCCTCCTGGGAAAAAAAAATATATAAAGAGTGTAAAATTCCCATGGGGTTAGGTTAGATTGGTTTATTAGTTAGGACATATTGTATGTGACCATGAGGGCTTTAGGTGGAGTCAGTTAATTGTTGAAGACCGCGACGCACCCTCGCAGAGACTAAGTCGAAAAAAAATGATGTTTTTCTGCATGAAATCCTATGATTTCATCGATTTTCGGCGTTGTTTCTTTTGCGAATGAATCGTTCAGGAGATCGAGTACCATTTCTCCATCGACGATCTTGATTTGATAGTCCCGTTAGCAGGGGAGGGCATGAAGTATATCAGGGAAATTACGGGGTAAAACAAGCTTAAATAAGAAGAATAACGATCAAAAATGCGTAAAACTAGCACAAAAAGCGCTTAAAATCGGCCAATGAAACTCTACGGATGTAACCGCCATCTTTGAAAGTTTACGGACTTACGCGAAATAAATCAAAAAATCTACGGGAACCCAACCCACATTTCGGCAAAAATCTACGGGAATTCACACGTTCCAACCCACAAAAACGTATTGACCAATAAACCAACCAACCTAATAATCAATATAAATTGCCGTGACTAGGCGTGCCCTTCGGGCACTGCCCGAGGGGAGGGTTGATGGGGGGCAAGCCCCCAACACCCCCAGGATTCTCTGGTATGTACGGCAAGACAGAGCTGCATTCACACCGTAAAATAATAAACCAAATACCTTTATATCCGATAACGTGAAACTTTCGTTTCTTTGTACTGTTGGGATTGCTTCGATTTTAATCACCTTTTTCGTCCTTTGGAGCTCTTGATGGGCTCAGATATAAAACTGGGATGGTTACTGAAGTCGAATTATTCTTCGATGCCACTGTAAAGGTCTTAAAAAAGAACCCAGAATCAACACAACACTGGAAACGCAACATTTCTCACCGGCTTTCAATCTCGAAATGAGCGGGTTGGTGAGCTGTCAACCTGTGGCTGGCGCAAGAAAGTGTGAAACACTCGATGCGCAGGATTCGATATGAGGGTATAGATAACTATAAAAATATGCAATTGCATTACTCGTACCAGATAATTAGCCAAATATCGTTTTGACAAGCGCGTAATGATACACGGACTAGTTCGCGAACGCAAAAATGCGTTCGTGGGTCAGTGTCGTGTTTTTCCTCGCAAGGTAAACAAGCTCATCGACTTTGAATTTGAAAGGCGGCCGCGCGTTATATTTTCGTCATTTAGCGGTGACTATAAGGCCGGTGCATCTTAAACTATACGCTATCCCCTTCTATTTTTCCCGCTCTATAAGATGGCGGTGTCCATTTTCCTCTATCTACGCGCGTCGCGGTCTTCAGGTTTATTAGTTAGGACATATTGTATGTGACCATGAGGGCTTTAGGTGGAGTCAGTTCATATGGATTTTTCCAAAGATGTGTTGGATTCCTGTAGGATTTTCTAAAAGATAGTGCACTTGTCTGTAGACTTTCAAAGATGGCGGGCCTGTTGGTACAGTTTCATGAGCCAATTTTGTGCTGGATTAATGCATTTTTCTTTCTGCAGGCTGTTTTACCTTGTAATTTTCTTGTATAATTCATCAAGATTGTCAGCTGTGATTGTGACAGGAATGATCATCAGATGCAAAAATAGATTTTATTACATTGATATTGTACAGGAAGGAACTATTATTGCCAAGTACCAATCAAAGCCAGTTTAGATCCATGCAAAAAATCAGGAGATATCAATCAATAACAAAATTGATTGAATTCAGGATGTGGACTAGTTCTAGAAAAATGCCAAAAATCAAATGGACAAGGCCAAACTTGATCTTTGAATATATGTACTTGATAGAGGTTAGTTTGATTACACTAGGTTGGATTTGGAATAGTAGGATACCCATCACAGATCTTAATATATGAGGATATTTGTGGAGAACATGGTAAACATGATGGGAAAAAATCTCATCTGAAAAGCTACTACATGTCTTCTTTACTTCCCCTCAATGGTATATAACCAAATGGGATGAGTGTTTAGGAAAATTAAAAGTATCTGAATTGTACTGTAAGGGAAAAGTTTACTTGTCACATAACCCATTCGTCCCGGGTGTCACATATATGAGACACAGGGAAAAATAAACAATGTCGGGCTGCCCGCCAGTGCGATGCTGTCTCGGGGCTGCGCTCCGAGGCAGAAGCGGCGCGCGGCCGGGCGGGTGGACAGATTCCGGGGAAGCTCCGCCCGCCGATTTTGTAGCCGCCCGGATTTTTTAAATTTTGGCTACAAAATGTACCCGGCGTGAGTGGGTTAAAAGTTTACAACTGCCCTTGTCCATTAGAGACAGTTCAGAACAAATGAACCCAGTCCCAAATATACAAATAATGTCAAGGTTGCTTTACAAACGGAAAACTCTGATCAACAACTGGACCCAAAACCTATTGCTGGATTTCCCAGCTGGGGACACGGCTTGAATGGTTGAGCAACATTAATATGCTAGTCATGAATTATTATTAGAATAACTATTATATAAGCCAACAGACTTTACCTGAAGTCCATGTCTACATATAAAGCCTCTGATTGTGGAAAACTTAAAATCATGCCATGGCTGTGGTGGAGTAAATCTTGAATGGAATTGCATAGTGACATACCATGAGCTGGTCAGTGGAAACAGTATCTGTTTGGTGTCACTTTTAATTACAGGCACTTGAAGTAAAATTTCACTTTTTCATGCATAGGATTCAAGTGGAAGCGATTACCTGCCTAATATTTTGTAAAGTATCAAATGAGCTAAGCAAATGAGAAGTAGCCAATGTGAACCAACAAATCCACATTGCTGGTTACTAGCCAATTATTAATACTGCAGTTAATGGGCTAAGAGATGCCATAGCTTCTACTATATGCTCCAGAAATGGTTAGCAACCCTCTAGTTTATATTTTGTTAATGAAAAGGTAATTCTTACTAATTGTTGTGAAGTAAAGAAGCAAGTTGAGCTCTGTCTTGCCAGAAATATGGCATTGTTGGTCTGCAGGAATGACAAACGCAGAATCCATAGCACTATAGGATGTCATTTCTATTTAACACTATTAACCATTGGATCCTAATGACACGGGTGTTGTCATGGCTGAGTGGCAGGTGAGAGGAATGTGTCATCTTGGAAAAATTTAGCAGAGGGCTTGGGTGACAAGACCTCTCATGAAATATTATTGCTGAGTGTCAGGTGTTAAGACATCTTGCAATGAGTGCACAATCAATGAGACTTGGTGGGCCTTTAACCCATTTACGACTGGTGTCACATATGTGACACCTGGAAAAATAAACACTGCGGCGTGTCCTGCCTGTGTGACGCTGGATCGGAGCTTGCACTCTGATTCTGTCGCGGGCACCATCTTTGTATAACATAAGAAATTGTAAAATACAGATCATGGATAGTGGCAAAACAGTGTATGTAGAATCGGAGATAATAGTACAATAGAGAAGGCAAGGAGTTTTGATACATTTTGTGTGTGTTCATGTGAGGCAGATCTAAAAGACACACACCCAGGAATCATCACAAGTAAGCCAGATGCTTGGATTTTGGTACACCTTCAAACTGCAAGGCACCCAGACCCAATGGGTCAAGGGGACTTGGTGGAAAGGCCAATTTGGATAAAATTGATATATAATCTCTAGTTTTACTTGCATTTCACCAGCTAAATTTTAGATTCAAAACTGAGTAATTTGTTGAAAAAGTACAAAGAACTGAGCATGTGAAAAAAAGAAAATGCATAAAACAGATGTATTCTGATGATACCAGTCCATGAAAAAAATACTAGAGATACCATATGTAGTTTGGAATTTTTCCAATATAAATGGATGTTCAGATTTCTTTTTAGTAATTGGTAATTCTTTACAATACTAATGTATTTGCCAGAGACTAAGTCCCTAACTTGTATAACTTATTCAACTAAGTTTCCATGACTAGGTGTGCCCAATGGGCACTGCCTGAGGAAAGGGTTGATGGGGAACTCAGCCCATAGCACCCCTAGGAAACATTTTCTTCACCTCTTTATGCAAGATAGAGCTAAAACTCAGGTGTATAGAGTGGAATTTGGCTGTGCATAGCATTTTCTGTTATCTTTTTCTTTATTTGTGGCATTACTGTGTGTTTCTTCAAATTATTTCTTTTATTAACAACTGCAATTTTTTGTCCTCTACAAATATATCTTCAATTTCCCATAGCTTCATGTGCATCCAGTCTGTAAAGGTTAACCTTTAGTTTTATGTACAAAGATTGATAAAAGAAATAATTGTAAGCTATTTTAACTTAAAAAAGAAAATATAATCATGAAAATTCTTTAATATAATCATAGTGTCTCCTCTTTTAAAAGATATTAGTTCCATTTAAATGGTTAATAGCAACAAACTCATTTCAATATTCCCAGTTCACACTTTCCATAGATATTTCTGTTTCATGTTCCTCTGGAGTCTACATCTCTGTCAGTGTATTTTGCAAGGTTAATGAAACGATAGAATGCCAGAATTGTGCCACTGATTCAGTATACCTAACTGTTAAACAAATGACGTCTAATAACTTTGATTATATATCATGAAAAGATGGGGTAGAGGGTCAAATACAAAATGCATAAAAATAGAAGCAAATTCTATTAGCATGCACTACCCACTGTTGATAAGTAATGTCAGTTGATGTATTCCCAGGTACTATTTAGGTTTCATGAGTGTTTTAATTTTATGAAATACTAAAAGCGCCATATTTTGAATTTTAGATCATTTCATAAAATTATGAATCTATGTAGGGGGAAATACAAGGCAAAAATATAAAGCCTGTTGTGTCCACAGAGGCTCTGTACACTCCTTCATATATGTCAACACTATAATTTTTTCGAGTTGGGCAATGAAAATCAGCAACATTAGTTTCCAATACTGCTTCAGTCACATGAATCAAAGAATAAAAGATATATAAAAAATGATAAATAGATCAAAGTATTCCACATACTGTCCCCTTAAACATCCAAGATGAAGAAGACAAAGGGGAACCCATTCATATCAAACTCAGTTTCTGTTACTGAAGACAAAAAACAAATCAAATTAATATTTTGAAGAAAGTTGTAAACAGACAATGACCATAGTATAACCACAACCATTTTCACTAATGTCACTTTTTATCACAGATTGTAACAGGTATCTTTTGATAAAGCAACATTAAGGAAACCCACTAAACCATTATTTTATAACTGTAGTACAAGCATCCTCATTCCTCATATCTCGCATCACTAAGTTTTGTTGGTGTGAATTATGCTGCACTCTATTGTTGTTACGGTTCCAAAAGTTTATACATGCAAACATGTACAAAGCTATTAAATTCGTACATATATTAAACAAAAGAAGATGCTCCGGGGAAATTTTGTAATTGACTACAAAATGTACCCCGGCGCGGGTGGGTTAAAGAACCAAAAATAAAAGGAGTTTTGATGTGAAATTGAATATTGATAAAAGTAACAAGGATTCAAGAATATACATTTAGTAACAATTGAAAGATTGTGTATGCTGCAAATGAGGACTACAGTATATGAACAGTACATTTCTACTTTCCTACCACCGAAACAGATTGTCACACCAGTGCACTCTCAGGAGCTGTGTTAAGGGGACCGTCCCTGAAAATGGCCACCTTTCCCTATTCTATACATCATAAAAAAATATCGGTTAGAGATAACTGATTGATTCTTTTTGCATGCTGTAGAGTAAAGAATTGCACTCCGTTATATATATAAATTTTAACTTTGTTCCCCCATTAGGGGGGGGCACCCCCAAAAAAGTCGATTTTTTTTTTTTTTTTTTTTTTTTTTTTTTTTTTTTTTTGGCAGGGGACAGCTTGACATAAAAACTACTTTTTATTTCTTTTTCAGCATTAAAATATTATTTTTTGATAATGGCAAAGATTTGTATTTGGCCCCATGCCAAAGTTCGTTATCTCTTATTTTTCTCTGAATCTAATATATATATAAAAAAAAATGCTTATTTAGTGTACTTTGCAATGCAATGATTACCAAGTCAATAGGAATTTTCATGTTCAATAGGGACGCTATTCTGTAAAGGTATGTAACGCCTATATTTTGATATTTGAAAAAATAATAAAACTAAAGGTTTGCCTTTACTTTAGATGGTCACTGGGTGTTTATAATTTTCGAGGAGGATCATATGTACGTGAACGCACGCACATAAAGTTAAAAAGATTAATCATCATAATTTAGTAGGCCTACATTGACTTTCATATCTAAATAATAAAATATATTAGTTATCCCTCTCATACCATTTTCTTTGATAATTGTCAATATTAACAGATTGCAAAGGAGAACAAGTGTATAGTTTATGATTAGCCATTTGCACCCATTATCTTTACTAAGAAGTGCATAACATCATGCAGACGCCTAAGTGTTGTGGGATATTTGCCAATTTATGGTGCCTAAGACTTACGGTAACGTCTAAACATATTCATTTTTATCGGGAACGCGTGAAACGGATGCGATAGCTTTTTGAACGGCAGACGAAGACTACGAATACAACCGAGCTCAAAATTCCATATAGTTTTTATTTCAGAGCAGGTATTACTGAGTAGTATCATCAACATGAAATAATCTGTATCTTGCTTATACATCCGAAGTTTAAAAATCTGACATTTAGGTAACATTCGTATTGAATTGGTCTTTACAACGGTAACTACCAATTTCAAATCAATTCAAATTGCCCCCTGCTGTGATGTACCGACCGTTGAGCGAAATGTAACGGAAATATTTCAATCCTTCCTTATAAGGCTATTTTTAAACATTAGTGCTTCGTATGTGATATACGTATATATTACCATGTAAACTAAAACATATTACCAGGGAGTCTCGATCAAAGTATATTTCATGTGTAAAAGGACACAAATCATACATTTTTTTTTAGATGTATTTCACAAAATATTTCGTCATAAATCATGGTGATATAATTTTTTCCTGATATTGGTATAAAAGTGTTCCTTGAACATTCACGAACTCATATCTATGCGCAATGTCATAATTAAATGCCTTATGCACGATTGCCGCAAGCAAAAGTCCACATAGGTGTACCTGGGCGCTCATTAGCGACGTACCTCTCCGGGTGCTGAGGGACTCGCACGCCGGCTGCAAGACAATGAGCCATAGCAGGCGGTTAATACTCGTTTGGTAGTTTCCTCATCCATGTACCTATACTATACGCTAACTATCTTAATTTAACCCCTTCCCCCCCCTCTCTCAGGGACGGTCCCCTTAATGTTGATATACCTCACATAAGGACAAGGCATTGATTGATATGACTTATGCAATCCCACCCCAAGTGAAGGCGACTGTCCCTGGGTGGGGGGAGGAAGAGTAGAGGGTCATTTTGAGCTAGCTATGGGGTACATACATGAATGAAGAAACTACCAAATTACTGTTAGAGCTCAACTCCGATCTTTTTGGGCTGAGCAAGGGCATAAGTGCTGACAGGTAAACTATATATTCAGGTAATAGGTGCCAGTGGAAGTTTGCTTGTTGTAAACATGAACATGGCATTTGATGAATTCAAACGTTCTC
>NW_020870261.1:75515-78015 GCF_003789085.1 Penaeus vannamei | reverse complement strand
TTACCATCTTTTTCCTTCTCTGAGGGAAGTCAGAACCCTCTCCCCTCTCCGAACGACGTCTCTGTTCTCCCCGTTCCTGTACAAGTTGATTCTGCTCCCCAAAGGAAGGCTGATCCTTCTCCTGTTCCCCTCCTTTCCCCTCTAAGCCAGAACCCCACCTCCCTCGCCCAGCTTATGTCCTCCCTCAAACAGAACCCGTCTGCCCTTGCCGAACTGCTTTCGGCTCTCAAACAGAACCCATCTGTCGCCCCGAACTTCCTTTCCACTCTAAGGCAGAATCCATCCGCTGCCGCTGTCTTGATCTCCTCTCTAAGGGAGAATCCTTCTGTAGCGTCGCAGATTTTCTCCGTCCTTAACCAAAACCCTTCCATAGCTGCCCAAATACCGTCTGTTGTCAAACAGGATCCATCTCTTCCCTCACAGACTCCTCCCACCCTTAGGCAGGATCCATCTGCTACGTCTCAGGCTCAGTCTATCCCTGAAGAGAATCCTTCTACTCTTCCAAAAGATCTAATTCCTTCAACCCTTAAAGTCGAACCTTCCTTACCGCCAGTCCAACTACTTTCCGCTCGCAAGGACGACCCTTCTGCTCCCAGTCGGTTCCTCTCCACTCTCAAGCCCAAACCCTCTCCAACTCCCCTAGCTTCTCCTCTTACTCAGAACCCATCGAACCCACTGCCCGTCCTGTCTGCTGTTACTCCAAGATCCTTCGTCAGATCCACTCCCTCTCCTCCCCAGTTCCAACCCACTCTGATACCTCCATCTCCTCCCCAGTTCCAACCCACTCCAATACGTCCCTCTCTTCCCCAGTTCCAACCCACTCCGATACCAACCTCTCCTCCGGCCCAGTTTTCTACTACCCAGAACTCGCCCTCTCCTTCTAAATTCTCATCCCACCCTATACAGTTTGCATCCTCTCGCCCTAAATTCTCACCCATTGTTACACAGCCCACTCCTTCTGCCTCTGAGACCCCCTCTACCCAGTTCACCTCCTCTCCCTCGAAGGTCGTATCTCCTGCCACCCAGTTCATATCACCTCCTTCTACATTCTCATCTCCTAAATCATTCTCCTCTACTCCGAAATTTACATCCCCGAACTCCAAATTCCCAACCTCTTCTAAGCAATTTGTATCAGCTTCCTCGAAAAGCTTATCCTCCACCAACCCATTCGCTTCCTCTCCCTCGGAAACCTCATTCTCTGCTAATCAATTTTCACCCTCACCCTCCCAATTCTCCTCTGCAGCGATTCAACATTCGACCTCTTCTAAGCAGTTCTCGTCCTCCTCCAAACAGCTTTCATCTTCACAGTTTTCGTCCTCTCCGTCTCAAAGCTCATCCTCGTCGAAACTGCTTTCATCTTCTCCTTCCCAGTTCTCGTCTTTTCCCTCTCAGAGCTCCTTCCCCGCTACCCAGTTTTCGCCTTCCCCAACCCAGTTTCCTTCCCCTCAAGTCCAAGTTCGCTCTCCTCCCCCTCGAACTTCCCCGTCTTCCTCAGCACCTCGAACTCCCTCACCACCTTCGTACCCTCGTAACCGGTCACCCTCAGCGTTCTCTCAGAACCCCTCCCCCTCCTTGTCCCCTCGAAACACCCCCTCACCCTCTTTGTCCCCTCGAAACACCCCCTCCCCCACCTTGTCCCCTGGAAATCCCCGCTCCCCCTCCCAGTACCCTTCTGGCCCAGTCGAGTACAGCTTCCAGTGGGATGTGAATGATCCGAGAAGCGGCAATTTCTATGGCCATCAGGAAGAAAGACAAGATGTGGATACTCGTGGGAGGTAAGGAATTGTGACTAAAATTGACTATAAGGTTTTCGCTGACATTTTTGGGTGGTTTGAAGTAGTAATAGACCGATTCGGTGTTACGTCACGAGTCGGAGTCGCCATTCCATTTGGTGAAAACAAAACCCATCGCTCGCAGATACCTCGCTATGAACGTGAAGGAATATGGTGTATGAATTCTTTGATTCTTCAAAAACCGAAGCGAAAAGGTGATATGAAGCAAAACTAGAAGCTGTGTAGCTAAAAGAGTACTCATACCGAAATCTGGATCGACGATCCTTCGAAATGACCTAAAATTGAATATTCTGACATCGACTATTCTATCAATAAAGCTGATAATAATAATTATATAATAACATAATTTGCTACAGTAATGTATGACGTTTAGCTATATAAGGTATTTTTCTGTGAAATCAGTGTCATTTCCTAACATCACTTTTCTTCCCATTTACTAGGTGTTATACAAAGGAGACAATGAAGTAACGTATAGGCCTAAAAGTGCACAACGCATTTTTCTCTCTCCTCACTGATTTGACCTCAGGAGATAGGCCCTCTTCAGTTGTTTCTTCTACCGGACCATATGACATTTCAGACACAAAGGCAACAGGCAACTGTATACCTGCTTTGTTTTCAATTAATGGATAAAGGATAAAGTCTGGGTGAAGTGGATCCGGGGATGGTTTGCCTGTAAATATAATTTGTGATAAATCAATTTATTACAA
>NW_020870261.1:43015-55515 GCF_003789085.1 Penaeus vannamei | reverse complement strand
TCTTCAGGTACATATAAGGAGTTGAAAGGAAGGTAATCGTGAGTTTCTGCCTTCACATTATCTAATCTAATCAAAGTTTCTTGTTATGGCCAATAGACACACGGTAATGGTTAGAAATTGACTAAGAAGTAGACCAGAATAGTTTGTGTAAAATTGGAAGTTGCGTTTGTGGATGTACCTGTATCTTACGTAGAAACTTTCCATAGGTTGCTATTTACTTCAACTTTCTGTACAGAAAACGACATTTTTGGCAGGATGCTATTCGACATCAGTCAAAACCATATATATATTGTTTTTAATCGGTCATTAATGAACGTAACAAAGCTATGATGTATATTCTTGTTTTGATAGAATACATATGTATCGTAAGAACCATTTTTAAGGCACAACCTCCCTCCGAAGGGCGTGGAGAATACCCTTTTCAAGGGAATTTTTATTTAGCAGAGAAAGCGTTGCTCTGACTTTGAACCTAAACCCCTACCATGGTTAATAATGCGGTTGATTTTCGAAAGTAGTAGTCATATTTCGATTACTGACTGAACAAGAAATAGTCGTTCTGGGAAAGAAAGAAATATTCTAGTGTAAAAGCATAACGAGACGAAAATAATTTGAAGTCCAATAGCAGAGAAAAGCTTACACATACACACTCACCACACGTATATTATATAAGTCAAACTTCCACGCCAGTATCGTATCACAAGGTCTCGTCATTTACGCGAATACAAAGCAGAAATTGAAGGTAGATGACTAACTGACCAACTCTCAGTCATACTTATCTATTTATTAGAGTGAGCATATATAAAAAGTAAGATTCGCTTGTAGGTGAGAGTCATATATAAATCACTTTGCGAGGAAACTTTTTAATAATCAGTTATAGATGTTAAATCTATTATAAGTAATCTATATCAGATTTTTTCCCGTTAACAGAACAAGATATATTAGTTGCAGTTTATCCCCTTTATGGTTAGCGTGAGTATCTCATCTGCTACTATACCCTATAGAGAGGCTACAAACTACACCATGTGAGCAAACCAGGAGGATGCAAGGGTGGATTCCAGTTCCGCGACTCTAGGGCTGAGTATAGAGTGGCATACATACCCCTTCACGTGCCTCGCCCAGTATCTACCTTCATGCATGGTGGACGTGTAACCATGAATGCCATTCACATGGGAAATACTTTAACATACCACATAAAGATGACAGACGGAAGACGCCAACCACTCAAGGGCAATCCAGGATCGATAGTCCGTCTCGTTCCACACGCTTCTTTATTGTTGTTCCTGCTTTATATCAATTTAAAGCGTTATAAATTTTATTGTGGTGAGTTTCGCGATGTTTGATGAGTGAACACAATTACCATACCTACACAGTTACTACTATCCAGCTGCCCACGATGAGTCGACGTCTCGCTGTTCTGAGTAGATATATACTACGTGGATCCTCAGGTTACCAATCCCCACCACGTACCTATCGAGGAGTGAGATAGGATGGACAGCACAATGTGTATTGTCACCTGTATTGTATAACGAGAAGCGGACACAGCGAGCGAGCAATCAACACGACACAGAGTTCTGACCAAGGACCAATCCTCACGGTGCGCCTCGCGTACATTAATGGCGTACCTACATCGTAATAAATAAGTAGAATCGATCTCACTACTATATTCTGTATGCATATATAAGTCCTAATGCTTTCGTATAATATATGATATTATAATTGTTATATAATTAAGAAGAGTTAAAAAAAAGTGTCGGCTTTGAAATGTAGAATACTCTACGCTTACATGAAATGCAGACGAATATTGAGTGTGAGTAGACTATCAGAATATGAGGTAATATAAAAAATATAAAGGTCAATACACTTTATACTTATGTGAGCGTTAAAGTATTTGTATGCGTATAAACAAATCACAACACATATATATTTAATGTATATATTATAATATTATATATATAACAATTACAATTAATATGTTATAATGAATATATTATGTGCATGTATATGTACACACCACACACATCACATAACGCACTCACATACACAATCAAACATCAACAAACACACACATATATTTACATACACACACAATACATCATACCACCACACACATTAATGCTACACACTCACATACACTAACCACATACACATCAATATATATACATATATAATAATGCCTATGTATGTATAATATATTATTATGTATATACTTATATGTATATATATTAATAATATGTGAGTGTATATAATAAACATATATATGAACACACTCTCACACAGAATCCATCAAAACACACATACATTATATATATATATATATATATTATATATTATTAATATTATATATATTAATTAATGCACACACACACAAATCAACACACACACACCTACACACACACACAAATCACAAACATCATCATTATAATATAATTATATATTATATATAGTATATATTATAATATATAATATATATATAGTATATAATATGTATATTGCACACACTATCACCAACAACACACATACACACATCACAACACTAACTACACACACACACATATATATAATATATTATATAGTAAGTATTAATAATATTAAAACATATTAACATAATATATGCACTAACACATACATACAACACACACACACACACTACACACACATATAATATACTTATAGTATTATATATATATATACTATTACTATATATATATTAGTATTAATATATATATATATATATATAGTGTATTTAGCACACACACACACAACTACACACAACACAGCAACACACACACTATACACACATCAACAACACAACATTAATATATAGTATTACAATATAATATTTTTAATATATTATAATATATATATATATAGATATATATATTATATTATATATAGTATATTATATTAGTATCCATGCACATCACTTATCACACACACAATGGTGAGGAGACCGAAGGGCACACCGGCTCAGAGTCTCACTGGTACGGCTACGAGCCAGGTGTCCTCACTCCTCGCTAATGAGTAAGGCGCCCCTACGAAAAGGAGAGGGTCCCTTTCTGCTGCAATTATCCTATCTTCTATCTGTGAATCATGTCCTTCGTTGAGTGTATGTATGTGAGCACAAAACATCTATTAGCTCTAACAAAACACCGTTCCACTATCCTATAATACACACAAAATGGAAATTAAATAATCGTAGTGGAAACTTATGAGATAATATAACATGCGAATTTAGCAGAGACAAAGTCAATCAAGTGATTTTATTAAACAATGCTCAAACACCATTGTTATACGCCTTTTTGTGTGAAGAAATTAAAGTATATAGGTATAAATAAGTTATATATGTAAGTATATTAAGTCATAAAATATGAGTATGTATAAGTAGTGCTATACAATATATGCAGTAAGATATATGCCCTGCATATGGTATATGTCGAAATACATACCATAGTATTACACAAATGTACATACATAATGCATACATTATATATTTCACCTATATTGATTATATGATTAATAGATATAAACACACAAAACACATCATAACATTATATGTGCTTATGTATATAGTGGTTATCAAACCACTGACACACACAACACATTAATATATATTAATATAATTATGTATATAATTATATTAGCATATTGTATGGTGTGTGCTGATATTATAATTATAATGTGTATATGTATGTTGTGAGCTATATAATATGTTATGTATCATTAAATTATATACCATTGTATGTTAATATAAGCTATACATATAGTCTTTACAAATGGATCATTATATTACATTCCATAACTATTTGTACTTAATTAAGTGTGTATTATATATAAATGCTGAGTAGAATGTAATGTCTAAATGTAAATTTTATATCTAATATATGGCAACCAGACTAGTATGCACATACCTAACAAATCTCATTCGGGAATAAGTGAGGTTTGTTAAATAGTCTATATAAGACAATATGTTATGGAATAAACATCATAACTCCCACTTCCGCACAAATACAACCGCACTCATGTATTTTATGTAATAAATACATATGTATATAACACACAACATCAACATCACAACATACAACACACACTACACTAACCACACACAACGCATCACAAATCCATATATTATAATAATATACATACATATTAATACTATATGTATATAATATAGTATATTATATCATAATATAAATAATATTATATATATAGTATGCTATATAGTATATATATATATATATATAATATATTAATATATGTATATTATGTAGTTTAATATATAATGTTGATATATTATATATGGCATATTAATATGGTATATATATAAATTATATCAATATGATATATATATATATTATATACATTAATATAAATATGTATACCTTATATATTATATATAGTATATATATATAAATTATATATATTATATATATATAATATTATTTATATATTATATATAATGTATGACGATTTGTTAACGTTATATTCCTTATTGTCATCTTTGTTATTACATGGCAATATCATATTTGCCACAATCACACACCAACACAACACACACACAACACCACATCATCACACATACATTCACACACACACTACACACTAACATACTATATATATAATACTTTATATAATATATTAGTATATTATATATATATTATATTATATATATAATATATATATATACTCCCACGTATCCGTATATTACTATATATATACATGCATGCAAACAAATATAAATGTTAACATAACTTATAATTCCCGAGATATTAGGTTGTTAAATGGGCAGGCTGCCAGTTAGTGTAAAAGTGACCATAAATTAAATAAAAACGGAAATAACAAAAAAAAAAAAAAAAAAACAGAATATATATTTTGTGAAACAATATGTGTTTCAACATTGATAAGTTAGTAGTCAAGTTCCCGATGAAATGAATAGTAATATACTATAAGGATTTTCTGATTTTGTTATTGAAATACCGAAGGCAGAAGGAAAAGGAAGTCAGACTTAAATGGGCTTTTACTTTCTATCACGGAGAAAACAAAAGAGAGAAACAATTGATATATTAATAGACTAAGAAATATCTAAAAACAAAAAACAAATTTATAGTGAAAACAAGGGGTATAGTTTTGATCAAGTCTTCAGGTATCATATAAGGTTGAAAGGAAGGTAATACGTGAGTTTCTGCCTTCACATATATCTAAATCTAATCAAAGTTTCTTGTTATGCCAATAGACACACGATAATTGGTTAGAAATTTGACTAAAAGTAGACCAGAATAGTTTGCGTAAAAAAGAGTTGCGTTTGTGGATGTACCTGTATCTTACGTAGAAACTTTCCATATGATGCTATTTACTTCAACTTTCTGTACAGAAAACAAAATTTTTGGGGGGATGCTATTCGACATCAGTCAAAACCATATATATATTTACTCGGTCATTAGTGAACGCAACAAAGCTATGTGTATATTTCTATATTTTGATATAATACATATGTATCGTAAAGAACCATTTTCAAGGCACACCTCCCTCCGAAAGGCGTGGAGAGAATACCCTTTTCAAGGGAATTTTTATTTAGCAGAGAAACCGTTGCTCTGACTTGAAACCTAAACCTCCTACCATGGTTAATAATGCGGTTATTTTTCGAAAGTAGTATTCAAATTTCGATTACTGACTGAACAAGAAATAGTCGCGTTCTGGGAAAGAAAGAAATATTCTAGTGTAAAGCATAACGAGACGAAAAAATTATTGAAGAGCAATAGCAGAGAAAAGCTTACTATCACCTCGACCCGGTATATAAGTACAAGCATTCACGCCCAGTCGTCAGTTCTCGTCATTCGCGACCAAAGCAGAGAAATGACAAAGGTAGTGGACACGCCCAACTCCGCATCTTTTCTTTTGTGCATAAAGGAAGATCGCTTAGCGTGAGCTAAGCTTTGCGGGAAACCTATTTTTAACTTATTAGATTAAATGCTAGATGATAAGTGAGTATGATTTTTACCGTTACAGCAGATATTAGTTGCGTTTACCCTTTTGGTGGCTGTGGCGTCGGCGACTCCCCCAAAAGGCTATATAATACCAAGGCACCAGGAGGTCAAGGGATCCAGTTCCCGACCGGGGCGGGAGGGGCACAGTACCCCTCCGTGCCCGCCCAGTACGCCTTTCCAGTGGGACGTGAATCATCAGCGCCCTCAGGGAACTTCTTACGGCCACAAGAGCAGAGGAAGACGCCACACTCTCAGGGAAGGTGAGTCGTCGTCACACGCTTTCTTTATTGTTGTCCTGCTTTTTATTTAAACATTATTTTTTATTATATATTTTTGCGATGTGTTTGATGAGACAATTACCCATCCACAGTTACTACATTCAACTGCCCGACGGCGACGTCTTCCTGTGGTCGAGTACTTACGTGGACGCCTCGGTTACCATCCCACGTCACCTTCGAGGGAGAGGCGCAGTATCCTTCAGGAGGGAATCGGGGATACGGCCAGTCTGGCCAAACCCAACCTCGGTGCGCCTTCGCAGTCATATGGCGCCCCATCGAAAATAGATCGTCCATTTCTGTTGCAATAGTTTCCTAAATGTTTTCCGATATTTGTATTTGATTGTTGTATATTAAAAGTAAATACGCCACTTCAGAAATACTTCTACCTTACCAGAAAACAAAGACACATATATACATATTATGTATATTATATATATATAATATATATATATTTTATATATATATATATATATATATACTATACACACAACACAGCATACATACACACACCACACACAACACACACACACACACACACACACAACACACACATACACACACACACCACACACACACACACATAATATATATATATATATATATTATATATATATATATATATATATATATATATATATAATATATATATATATTATGTATGTATGTATTATATATATTGATAATATACAGTATGTATGTATATATGCAGTTTATGTATATACATTATGATATATTATAAGTATATATATATATCTTATAAAAAAGCGATTGTTAAAGGATAACAACAAAATAACAGTAAACCTTTTCTTCAAGAAAACAAGATGCGTCTTGAGCAATAATTAGTAGTTAAACTTATAAAATGGTATAGACCTCTTCTAGGATATCTAACATCCACACTATATTAAATACAGAATAAGAAAATTGTTTATCTTGTATGAAGAGTAAACATTCAATACATACCCTTTCTTCAGCCACATCAAAATACACGGAGAGAAAGCGACTACGATTTTTTCTTCACATAATCTAATCTGATTGGAGATTCTCGTTCGGAAATGGCTAACAGACACACGTTTATGGTTAGACTGTGACTAGATAGAACAGAATGAAGTTGATGGGATTATTGAAAGTTGTATATGTTTGTGTGTGCATATAAGCATCCTCAATGTTACCTAATCCCATCTCACTACGTGGATAGAAGTGAATATATCCTTCCTTGTAGTAAAATGATTTAATCAGGTTCTTGTTGTTCCGAAATGGCTAACAGAATGAAATAAAACTAGTGTTAATAACCGATGTTTACGGTGTGTGTGCGTGTGTGTGTGTGCGCGCGCGCGTACGTATGTCCATTTTAATTTTCTGCACACAAAAGGAGACTGGATGGAGTGAAACGACCAGGTGCCATTTGTTGTTTTTATTCGTTAAAGTTCATTTTCCGTGGGCATTAGTAAACACGACAAGCAATACTACGAAGAAAAAGTACTAATCGAATAGAAATCACTTACGATACGATTTTGTTTTGGGTTTCTTTGGAAGAGCTAGGACAGCGCCTTCCTAGAAGGACTTTGCAATTAGCCATAAGAGATTGTTGCCAAGCGCAGATGACCTTCCTGACCTCAGACGATACGCTCAGACCTAATAACGAAATATTTTGGTCAGTGACATCAAATAAAAAGAAAATTTGAGAAAGAAATACGTCACTCTAGAGAAAAAAAATAAAAAAAATATATACCAAGACCTGGAAGAATAAAAGCATACAGAGACCAAAAGAATTTGAAATGTAACAGAAGGAAGAGGGAAGCACAGTAACACCTCGCCCCGGTATGTAAGTGCGAGCTTCCACGCCCAGTCCAATTCTCGCTCCCAGTTCTGCAGAAATGAAGGTAGTGGACACGCCCAGAAATAGAGATATTTTTCTCCTGTGTATAGAGGCAAATCGCTTGGTTTGCCCTTTTGGTGGCTGTAGCGTCGGCGATTCCCCAAGAAGGCTACAACTACCAGGCACCAGGAGGTCAGGGATCCCAGTTCCCGACCGGGGCGGGAGGGGCACAGTACCCCTCCGTGCCCGCCCAGTACGCCTTCCAGTGGGACGTGAACCATGAGCCCTCAGGGAATTTTTACGGCGACAAAGAGGAGAGGGAAGACGCCAACACTTAGGGAAGGTGAGTTCATATTATACGCTCTCATTCCTGCTGGTCTTGTTACTTTTTCCCATTTCGAAATGTATTTGATGAGAAAATCGTCTTCAACAGTTACTACATTCAGCTGCCCGACGGTCGACGTCTTCTGGTCGAGTACTACGTGGACGCCTCCGGTTACCATCCCACTGTCACCTTCGAGGGAGAGGCGCAGTATCCTTCAGGAGGGAATCGGGGACACGGCCAATCCGCTCAGGGATCAAGTACTGTAGACTGAGAAATAGCTGTACAAGCAATGGCGCTATTGCTGTCATAGTTTTTAAAGGCCAAATTCCATTGAGTAATTGCAGGTAACTTTTAGATCAGTTGCAAGGAAATGGTCCTATATATACTAATAAACATATATACTTAAATGATATATGTTATGTATACATATTTATATATGATGTATATGACATATATCTATATATATGTGTGTGTGTGGATATTTGTATATATACGTATGTATACAAATATAAAATGTATGTTGTATATGTATGCACATATATACATTATGTATATAACATATGTATATAGACATGTGTATATATGGTTAACACACACATATGTATATATAATATATATAATATATATATATATATATATATATATATATATATATACATGAAAATAGCCACAGTGAGAATTGAAAACAATTGTAAAGTTTCGAACTCTTCACAAGTTCCTTTTCAGACAAAACCGAAGTCGGTTTTATTTATGTACATGGAATATGTGTCTATATACATACTTATATATATACGATAAATGAATGTGTGTATACATATGTATCGAACAGGTAAACGAACGAAGAGATAGAGATAGAAAACATGGCATGGATTAACAGAGAAGAGAAAACGAACTTAACGGAAAGTGAAAAGAAAGAGAGGAGACAAATTTATGGTCAATATTCAACTTTGATTAATGTCAAATTATAAGTAATATTATATGAACATGAACTGTGAATTACCATGAACAACGTCTGTTAGATGCAGTTATAATGAAGATGAACATCAGCAATAAGCATGATGATGTTGATACTAGTTGCGGTTATGATTTTGATGGTCATTAAAAATTTTTATAATCATAACCATCATTAGTTTAAATAAAAAAAAATCATCCATGTTATGATCATAATAATAAAGATAATAAGAGTAATTATTATCATTATCATTATTATTATTATTTTACCTTTCGATAATATTTCTCCAAACTATACTATAGTATGGCATTGTTATCGCATTACGTTTTTCATTAAATATATCATTATCGTCTCTGTAACAGATGAATGAAAGAGATTTAATGATGAAAATAAATATGATGACTCTGCTCAATTGACGAGTTACCGATTTTTTATTTATTTATTATTTTTGGGTGGAAATTAGTATAGATTGGCGTATTTTTTTCGGCTGCAACTTAGGGTTAAAAGTTTCGTCATACTTACTGAACTTCAACTTCTCACAGACTGGATGAGTGATTTTGTCCTTAATTATTAAGAAGTAAACGATGAAAAATGAAAATGTTTTATATATAAGAAAAAATGGATGAATTTTAATAATTGCAGGTATAGAAAAACATTGCTATAGAGAATATCCACCTTGGGAATACACACATACATGAATACATAAATGTATGTATTCATATATAAATAAAGACACATAAATATGAATACATACATACACACACACACACACATATATATATATATATATATATATATATATATATATATATATATGTATATATATTATATATTATATATATTATATATATATATATATATATATATATGTATATATGTATGTATGTATATATATTTATGCATGTATGTATGTATGTGTGTATGTATCTATCTCTGTCTATATACCTACCGCATGTTAATGTGGATGTGTGAAAAAATAAACAGGAAAAGAAAAGTAAGAGACAATCACTCCGTCTGCAATTTGAGCGTCATATAAAAGCGAGCTTCCTCGTCCAGCTGTCAGTTGTCACCAAATTCTTGACAGAAGCGGAGATGAAGGTTAAAAACAAAGTCAGAATGAAGCTGTTACCATAATCAGTTAATGTTTTCTTGATCATATATTACCTACTGAATATTACAACAGGTATCCACTGTGTTTGCCCTTTTGGTGGCTGTGGCGTCGGCGATTCCTCAGGAAGGCTACAACTACCAGGCGCCAGGAGGTCAGGGATCCCAGTTCCCGACCGGGGCGGGAGGGGCACAGTACCCCTCCGTGCCCGCCCAGTACGCCTTCCAGTGGGACGTGAACCATGCGCCCTCAGGGAACTTCTACGGCCACAAAGAGCAGAGGGAAGATGCCAACACTCAGGGAAGGTGAGTCACCATTACTCATTAGTTGTTTTCGTTGCCTGATATATCGTTCTTATCATTAAGTCATGTTTGCACTTAAGGAAGATGTTACCATGCATCGATAGTGTTGCTAGTGATTTCATTGTTTAAAACGAACATCAATATATTTTTTTTATAAACATTTGCGTCGCCTACTTTGTCTAGTAAGATTGAAACTAAAGTGAACTAAAGTGTCTTTCCTTACCTATTACAGTTACTACGTCCAGCTGCCCGATGGTCGACGTCTTCTGGTCGAGTACTACGTGGACGCCTCCGGTTACCATCCCACCGTCACCTTCGAGGGAGAGGCGCAGTATCCTTCAGGAGGGAATCGGGGATATGGCCAGTCCGGTCAGGGGTCGAGCCAAGGTTCTCCTTCGCAGTTATATGGTACCCCATCTAAATAGGAGTATATAATGCAATACATACATCTATTATTATTAAGTTGAACTACTTCCGTTAAATTTATTTGACCAATAAAAATGTTACTTAGCAAGAATCTTACTTCTCCTGTTATGACGATAGAGGTACTATGAAAAGAGGAAATGACCAACAGGAACTGAAACTAAGGCCATTGACAGTCCTTCACAGAACATATATGTATACACAAATATGTCTACGCACATACGCTAACATATATGAGTGTGTGGATACTGTATAAATTTATGTGTGTGTGAGTGTGTGTGCGTCGATGTGCATCAGTCAGTCTGTCTATACAGTTCATATACCGCAACCAAAGTAAAATGAAAATTCAAAGAATTCGATTATATTGCCCACCCAAGAAGTCGATTTAGATTATTTTCCGTTTGTTTTATTGATTATCCTAATTCCGATGATAAGTTAATAGCGAAAAGTGAGGTTTCTCTGGCGTTCTAATATGGGAAGGGAGACCGATATTCATCTTCGAATGCTATGTAGTTAGGGAATCAGAGTCGGTTCCCTTAGGGCCGTTTTGCACGAATGGCATTCAGCGACGCTCGATCCTTTCCTCTTATCGGCTCTAGTGTTTTTTTTCTTTAATCCGCGTATGTCTCGAACTTTTCGATAGTAAAATTGATATCTCTAAGGTGTGTTGTTTCCCTTACGAGTTACTGATTCCTCAAATGCTGGTCTAGATTTGTAATGTTTGGTAGAGATTTGTAAATTATGACTACAATTAATAATTATTACCAACCTACATCACACAGAAAGTTAATCGTTAAGTTGTGTAGGAGTATAACGCATCACACACACACACACACACACACCACACCACACACACACACACACACACACATATATATATTATATATATATATATATATATATATATATATATATACACACACACACAATATATATATATATATATATATATATATATATATATATATATATATATATTCTACCCCCGTTGCCCATAAACTCCTTAAAGGTTCTGCTAAGAATTATGATATTCTCAAGTCATCATCATGATTCCAAGGATCTCTTACTACAGTGTCTATATTTTTTGCTGAATTCTAACAATTTCTTTCAATTCCCACCCTCCCAAGACAACGAATTTCCGTCAACTCGACCTCAAGAAGACTCAAATGTGCCATCATCCATGTGTGCGTCATGCATGCTTAACCCAGGAAGCGTTGAGCAATTTCCTGAATAGTTTGAGATTGCGCGGTTGACTCTCAGACTGCAACGGAAAAACTGATTGAACGTGTGGTTATCACAGACTAATGTTCACAGA
>NW_020870261.1:33015-38015 GCF_003789085.1 Penaeus vannamei | reverse complement strand
GGTGCGGTCAATATTACTCTCAATATATTCAATATATTCTGAATGTCAGCTATAAATGACTTTGATGCTTAAGAATAACACACACAAACACACATATATGCGCAAATATAGAATACACACACACACACACACACACTCTACTCACACACACACGCGCCCATATATATATATATATATATATAATATATATATATATATATATATATATATATATATATATATATATGTATATATGTATGTATGTATTCATATGTATGTGTGTGTGTGCATATATTTTGTATATGCGTGTGTCTGTCTGTGTGTATGTGTTTGTATGTGTGTGTGTATGTGTGGAAATACACGTATATATATATATATATATATATATATATATATATATATATATATATTATATATATATATTATATATATTCCTTTATTTATTTGTTCATCTGCCTATATATGACGAGGATGATACCAATATTTATAATAATGATAATAAAAAGAATAACATTGGCAAGAATCATGATGAAGATAATAATGGCGATAATGGTTACAATGATTATAATTGTGATAACAATGAAAAAGATAATAACAAAGCTTGGTAATAATAATAATGAAATAATAACAATAATTATAATGATAATGATAATAATGATAATGATAAAATAATAATGATAATAATAATAAGAAGAATAGGAACAGAAATAATATTGATTATCATAGTCGGAATAACAATGATTAGAAAAAGAGTGATAATGATGATAATGATAATAAAGATAATGAAGTTAAAAATGATAATAATAACGCTGATAAAAATAATAATTTTGATGATAATGATGATGATGATGAAGATAATGATAATGATAATGATAATAATGATATTATAAAAATGAGATTAAAATACTAATACTATTTATGATTATAATAATAATACAATAATAATATGATAATAATAATGAATAATAATAATGATTACAATAATGATAATAATTATGGTAAGGATAATAACAATAATAATAATAATGATTACAATAATAATGATCATGTAAGGATAAATAATAATAATAAAAACAAAAATAATAATAAACAATAAAGACTATGATAATAATACAAATTGTAATTATGATTTAATAACAGCAACAACAATGGGTAATGATAATGATAATGTTTATACCATACTAACCACAATGGAAATTAATGGCTGACGTCTACTTACGAAAATCTTAAGATCTCTCCTCGTACACAAATTCTGGATTGCGCTAACCATATTTGGCTTTGTAGTATGAGAATGAATCCTTGTTAAGGTAGATATCCTAAAACGTAGTCGGCAGAATGTCTTTTTTTTTATTTTTTTTTTAAACGTGTGCAAAATGAACTCAAAATCATGGTACATTTGTGTCTTCTAATGGTCGCATTGTCGGAATCACGTAGTCTTGGAGAGATTGAAAAAAATCATTTGAATTAATCAAAATAAAAGGCAAAACAAAAAGTCATTAGAGTGTAGTGAAATGTAATTTCCTAATCTTCATGTTAGTCCTTGACTGTTTCTTTCTTATTATTAATGATTTGAGAAATATTCATGCATGGAAGCTTATAGGAGTTATATATGTATATATATGTGTGTGTGTGTGTGTGCGCGCGCGCGCATGTTATTCATAAAATAAACGGAAATAGTAAAATACTTGACTGACTTCTTCAATGGGCAATAAATCCAAGAACTTTGGATTTCTAAATATACTTTATGCAGATACAGAGTGATTGATGAATTAACGAATATGCATGTACGTGCGCTTGTATGCGTGTGTTGCTGGAAAAGGTGATGATGGTTTCGACCTCCAATTTGTGCCATTTCCTTTGCGTCTGATTCATTTCCGGTAAGTACCAATACCATAACAGGGTAAAGTAAGGTCTTTAATAACGTAACAGTGTTTATTGATCACTTACATTTAACAGAAGCAGCAAAATGTTATAACAATAATGAATGTGTATATGCCACTAAAAACTCCTATTTAGAAGGAGCGCCATATAACTGCGAGGGAGAACCTTGGCTCGATCCCTGACCGGACTGGCCGTATCCCCGATTCCCTCCTGAAGGATACTGCGCCTCTCCCTCGAAGGTGACGGTGGGATGGTAACCGGAGGCGTCCACGTAGTACTCGACCAGAAGACGTCGACCGTCGGGCAGCTGGACGTAGTAACTGTTAGGGATAAACAGTGCTCTCGTCATACTTCATTTATTAAAAAATGTATATCGTGAGGTCGTATTAACAACAGATATAAGAAAAGTATTCGTAAAAGAAAAGGAGTTTATAACTCACCTTCCCTGAGTGTTAGCGTCTTCTCTCTGCTCTTTGTGGCCGTAAAAGTTCCCTGAAGGCTCATGGTTCACGTCCCACTGGAAGGCGTACTGGGCGGGCACGGAGGGGTACTGTGCCCCTCCCGCCCCGGTCGGGAACTGGGATCCCTGACCTCCTGGCGCCTGGTAGTTGTATCCTTCTTGGGGAATCGCCGACGCCACAGCCACCAAAAGGGCAAACACAGCGGATACCTGTTGTAATATTCAACAGATAAAACGCGACTAAAAACAAACAATATCTGTTTATGATCCAGCTTCACTTTTCGGGCTCATTCCTTACCTTCATTTTGCTTCCTTAGAGAGAGCGAAGAGAACTGGCGGCTGAACGTGGAAGCTCGCTTTTATATGTCGCTGAAACTGGAGTGAATGTCTCTTCGTGTTCCTTCCACGCATATATTTCACACATTTATTCGCTTTTATTCGCTCATAAAAATTTAGTTTAGGCAAAGTGCAGGATATGTGGAAAAGTGCCCTGTTTTGAGGCCTAACAGATGGATAACATCCCTTTAGAAGCGATTCATACGATCAGTCAGGCTAACAGATAGACTCAGGGAAGTCCAGGAAGTCCATAACGTATTATACTATTTTCTTCAATATTTATTCTCACTCTTTCAAATTACATGTAATTCATGAGAAAGCTAGATGATAGATGAAGTGAATTGCTGAATTCGCATACTTCATTTAATCAAAATGCAATATCAAACTCATGTCAAACTGTCTAAAATTCATGTGGCTGCGTTTTGCTCCAGTCAGTCACCCTTTTTTAATCTTTTGTAAACTGCTAAGAATATTTACTCACTGCTCTTGCTACATCCCACCAGCTCTCTCTGTGCTCTCCTGCATTGCAAATTGTTAACTCTTAAGAATTATCAATTTGTAATACAGGAGAGCCAAAGTTGCTTCAACTTTGACGGAATTATCCACAGTAAAAGTGTTGCTGTTTATGAGGATCAGGGAAAGGTTTCGATCCTCTTTATAGCCTGTGAAATCTCGTTCATAAGGATACTGCTTTTTGTCCAATTTCATATAAAATATCAGTACAGGACAATCAGCGTCATTTTCATTGTCACTGTCACGTGGTCATCAGCATCAGTGGCAAAACTAAAGCATTTCAGAGACATATTTTTGTTCTCATTAAGATAATATACAAAATCAATATATTGCTAATGAGTACATCAGAAAATCAGAACATTCTAATGGTACAGAAATTGACAGTGTGCAATGCGATGATTATGGTAATAAAATACCATTGATAATGCTATAATAATAATATATAAAACGAAATTTATGACAGTAGCATGATAGCAAATCATAGAGTAACAGTGATGATGGTCACAACTGTTGTTTTACTGTACTCTGTATTCTTTATTTAACAATAAATATTAGCTACGCACTGGCCACCCTTCAGCATCAACTCGGCTTAGAACGTGTTAGTCTACGAATATGGATCAACTTTTGGCGTTTTACTGACAATCGATGATTGGTTTGTCTTTCTCTCTATGTAAATGTGTATGTGTGCAAATAAATGTATATATGTATACATATATATATATATATATATATATATATATATATATATATGTATGTATATATACATATACATATACATATACATACATATACACACACACACTATATATATATGTGTGTGTGTGTGTGTGTGTGTGTGCATACACAAACATATATAAATATATATGTATGTATGTGTATCTGAGTGTGGTGGTGTGTGTGTGTGTGTGTGTGTGTGTTGTATATATATATATATATATATATATATATATATATATATAATATATATATATATATATATATATATATATATATATACTCAAAGGGGCGCCTCCCTCGAGATTGTGCAAGGATGGCGACGCCACTGTGGCTGTTGCCTCGTCAGCTAACATACTTCGCCTTCTACTAGATCTAATTGCTGGCTATTTTAGTAAAGTCACCTTGAATACGTCTCATTTTTGTTATTGTTCATTTTCTAATGTTTTTTCAAAGGTAAAATCGAACGTTCTTCAACATTGTTGCAAACATTTATTAACAATACTTCATGATAATAACAAATATAACAGCAGTAGTGAAGACGTTCCTATTTAGAGGGAGCGCCATATAACTGCGAGGAGAACCTTGGCTCGATCCCTGACCGGACTGGCCGTATTCCCGATTCCCTCCTGAAGGATACTGCGCCTCTCCTCGAAGGTGACGGTGGATGGTAACCGGAGGCGTCACGTAGTACTCGACCAGGAGACGTCGACCGTCGGGCAGCTGGACGTAGTAACTGTGGAATATAATGCTTTCGTTAGATTCTATCTTAAAAAAATACCAAAGATGGTATTAGAATAGTATCCATAGCAATGAGAATATAAGAATACTATTATTAAGGAAAAGATAATCACTTCACCTTCCCTGAGTGTTAGCGTCTTCCCTCTGCTCTTTGTGGCCGTAAAGTTCCCTGAAGGCTCATGGTTCACGTCCCACTGGAAGGCGTACTGGCGGGCACGGAGGGTACTGTGCCCCTCCCGCCCCGGTCGGGAACTGGGATCCCTGACCTCCTGGCGCCTGGTAGTTGTAGCCTTCTTCGGGAACCGCTGACGCCACGGCCACCAAAATGGGCAAAACAACAGCAAATGCCTGTTGTAATAGAGATGTGATCCACCAT
>NW_020870261.1:15532-32494 GCF_003789085.1 Penaeus vannamei | reverse complement strand
CGAGCCGGAGCCAGGTGGTGGTGGTGGTGGTGGTGGGGGGGGGGGGGGGAAGACAATGGCTTTCGTGCGTGATTCAGCGGCTGTGTTTGGGCTGCGTCGTCGGAGGGGGGAGGGGGGGGGGAGGGGATTCTTGGGTCATTACGTCATGTGTTGTAGACTTTCGATAGATTTTTTTACTCTCTTACTTACGCTCTCTATCTCTGTCTCCATTCTTTGACTATATTTATATACATATGATGGTCTACTTTCCATTATGAAAGTGAAAAAGATTATTGATATATTGATATATATATATCAACAGTACACACACACTCACTCTCCTTAGGGGCTTGAGGGTCTGGTGGCATCTTGGAAGAAAAGGTGGGATGGGGGGGGGGGGTAGGAGTGTGGTGTGTGCAAGTTCTCTGCGAATGTATGCAAAGGGTTATATGGTGACGTATGGTGGTGCAGAGGGATGGCAGAGTATTTTATTTACAAATACATATAGTGATATCAATACTTTTTTGGGGAAAATAGGAAGAAATAAGACGCAGGGTAGCCAACAAATATATTCAAAATATACATAACAAAGATGAACATATATCACAAAATAGTATACAATATACAATCATACACAAACACACACACACACACATGTGTATATATATGTATTATATATATATGTATATATTATATATATATATATATTATATATATATAATAATATATATGGACTATATGTATGTGTATGTGTGTGTGTATGTGTGTGTGTGTATATGTGTGTGTGTATGTGTGTGTGTGTGTGTGTGTGTGTGTGTGTGTGTGTTGTGTGTGTGTGTGTGTGTGTGTGTGTGTGTGTGTGTGTGTGTGTGTGTGTGTGTGTGTGTTATGTGCGTGTGTGTATGTGTGTACGTGTAAAGACACAATAACCTGAAAGCGACACTGTAACCAGCAGTGTAGACGCTACGATCCGAGTAACAGCTTTTATACAACCGGAAGAAAAGAAAGAAAAAGAAAAAGAGAAAAAAAAAACAGATGCCACTTTCACTACATTTACATCTGCAAAACAACAACAAAATATCTACTTTACGATCGAGAGAAGGAACCAGCCTCCGGGTTAACTAAGAACTAAAGCACTTAAAGTACTTGTTATCACTTTTTTTCTTTATTTCTGTATCTCTCTTGACTATTTTATATCTCTTTATCACACTTAATTTATTCACATTTTGGGGAAAAGGTGAAAAGGTGCGACTTTTAGGTTAACAGGTCGTTATACCCAGGTTCTGATTATCTATTAATGTATTTTCTTTATTATCAATCTGTCTATTTAAATATCAGTATTTGTATCTCTTTTAACTATATATCTTTGTTTATTTGTTTATCTTATTAGATATCTGTTGATATTTTCATTAACTTCTTCACCTATCTGTTCATTGATTAATCTATTTATTTGTCCATTTACTGATCAAATTCTCTTCTCGCTTTTTCACTGATCTCTTCCCTTTATCATTTACTTATTTACTCTTACTTCTGGGACGATTCCGCGAATAGATATCCGGAGGCTCATCCTGCGTGGGCGTGGGCGGGAAAATTAGCCGATGCATCACGCTCTGACGTCACTCCGCGAATGGGCGGCGGGCAGTCGGAAGCCCATCGGACGTCGGGCGTGAGGGCGTGCGGGCGATTGATGGCTCCTCTGGCTTCCGTCTGCCTCGCACGCCAGCTCGCCAGCTCGCCTCGCCTCGCCTGCCTCGCACGCCCGCCTCGCCTCGCCTCTCGCGCCTCGCCCTCAGCCCCGGAAGGCCACGGGGGGCAGGGGCGGGTGCGGCTGGTAGGGGTCCTCGCCGGCGTCGCGGTAGGACCCGGTCAGCACGCCCCCCAGCTGCGAGAGGGCGCCCAGGATCCCCCTGGGCCCGGGCGGGGTCCGACGGGGGGAGGGCGGCGGGAGCGGGGGCGGGGACCCCTGAAGCCCCCGTGGGTGATGGGCCGCAGGAAGGGGCGCTCGGGGGGCGACGCGTCCCGCTCGGGCGTGGGCGGCGACGGCTCGATCTCCTCGTCGTCGTCCTCGTAGTCGTAGGGGAGGCCCGGCGGCGGCTCGGGCGCGCGCGTGCGGTAGGCGGGCGCGAGGGGCGCGTCGGCCTCGAGCGCGACGTCGCCCACGCCCACCTCGGCCCCGTCCGACGCCTCCCGCCGGTGGCCGTAGCCCTTCATGCACCGCGTCACGTACTCCTTCTCGTACTTGACGGTCGTGACGGTGACCTGGCCGATGCCCGTCACGGTGAACTTGACGGTCGTGTAGCGGTCGATGGTCTTGGTGAAGAACATGGGGCGCACCTTCGTCTCCACCTGCGTCAGGAGCGGCTTGATCACCTGCGTGATGAACACCGGGTACCGGATGGTCGTGTAGCGCGTCTCCACCACCTTCTTCACGTCCGGCTTCGGGTTCCGCACCTCCACCTGCGGCCGGAGGAGGTGATGAGTATATACACGCATACATGATACATACATATATATATGTATATATATATATATATATATATATATATATATATATATATATATATATATATATATATATATATATTACATATACATACATTCATATATGTGCACACACCACACACACACACACACACACACACACACACACATACACACACACACACACACACACACACACACACACATACATACACACACACACACACACACGCACACACACACACACACACACACACACACACACACACACACACACACACACACACACACACACACACCACACACACACACACATATATATATATATATATATATATATATATATATATATATATATATATATATATATATATATGCACGTGTGTGTGTGTGCGTTTCTGTGAGTGTGTCCGTGTGTGTGTGTGTGATATAACAAAAATCCCATAAGAAAACCGTACAAACAAAATGCGTTAGAGAAAGGAAAGAAGACCTCCCTGCAGCGGAAGTGCGAGAACCAGGAACCAAGGTGTGAATATGGAAGCGCAGTGTCAATCGAGGCAGAAGAAGGCCGGCGATTTCTCATGCAGGAAAAGCCTAGAGAGTTATTCGTGTGGGCGCTGAAACCCAGATATAAACGGCAGTGCTATTGAACAGAAGAACATCCGAGAGTTATGGGGAGTTATAGAACACCAGCGGAAAGGAAGACCACTTTAACACTTATAGTATATCTTGCCTATGACGTATATATATAAATATATGACGTATATATATATATATATATATAGGACGTATATACAAACGCGTCATAGCATAAGGTATACCTGGCCGATTTCACGAAGAGGAGGAAACCGAAGGCGAATCTGATAAATGAGTAGAAAGGAAAGAACACACTGCGAATAGAGATTAGTTAGACTGATACGATTGGAAAGCGTGGTTTAGGCCGAACAAATAAAGAGGAAGAGTTGAAAGAGCTCTGTAAACAGAAAATAAAACGATTGCTAATGTGTGGTTTAGACACTTAGTGAAGAACACATACTCGTACACATACATGAGCCTGGTTGTCTGAGGCATTGTCAGCGATGTGTTTTAAAGTGGTTTATTATGTTTAAATGCCATAAGGAATTAAATGCCATTTGAGAAAGGTACTTTTGAAAGGTACAGATACAGGTTCGGGACGAAAAATAAAAGAAATGAGAGAAAAAACGATGAAAAGAGAGCGAGAAAGGAGAGAGAGAGAGAGAAGAGAGAAAGAGATAGATAGATAGAGATAGATGGATAGAGAGAGAGAGAGAGAGAGAGAGGAGAGAGAGAGAGAGAGAGAGAGAGAGAGAGAGAGAGAGAGAGAGAGAGAGAGAGAGAGAGAGAGAGAGAGAGAGAGAGAGAGAGAGAGAGAGAGAGAGAGAGAGAGAGAGAGAGAGAGAGAGAGAGAGAGAGAGAGAAGGAGAGAGAGAGAGAAGAGAAGAGAAGAGAGAAGAGAAAGAAGAAGAGAGAGAGAGAGAGAGAGAAACTTACATTATTGACCACTTGTGCCTTGCGGTCTTTATAAACAGTCCTGTATTTAGTGATGGTCTGGGGATGACAGGTGGGGGCTGGGACATGGTACCCTCCCCCTCCCCCGCCATAACCTCCACCCCATGTCCTCCTCCTCCTCCACCATGTCCTCCCCACCATCCTCCTCCCCACCATAACCTCCTCCTCCACCATGACCTCCTCCACCATGACCTCCTCCTCCACCTGACCTCCTCCTCCACCGTGACCTCCTCCTCCATGACCTCCGCCTCCGTGTCCTCCCCCGTCACGAGGAAGCGGCCCCTGAGGAAGGCCTGGGACCACCAGCATCGCCAGCAGGAGCACCGCTTGGCTCGCCCTGAGGGAGTGGGACAAATAACGGGAATTAACTCCAGAGATTTAGTGCGGTAGGGTTAAAAATGTATATATGTATATATGTATATATATATATATATATATATATATATATATATATATATATATATATATATATATATATATATATAGTGTGTGTGTGTGTGTGTGTGTGTGTGTGTGTGTGTGTGTGTGTGTGTGTGTGTGTGTGTGTGTGTGTGTGTGTGTGTGTGTGTGTGTATGTATGTATAAAAACATGTGACAGCGTACTCGCTTTTACGCTATCAAATTTTATGAATGAATCAGCTCCATAATCATTGAATTTACACGATAGTTTACTGCTAATTACCTACATGTGATAAGTAAATGGAGGACATGAAGGGAGAGAGAAAAGAGAAACTTTACGTAAATGGGGCTAAGAGAAAGTGTGAGTTAAAAGATAGTGGAGAGGAGGAGAAAGAAATAATGTATAATGATAATTATAATAAGAATAATGATAATTATGATGATATTAATTACAGTCATAATAATGATACTGATACTGATAATTATGATAATGATAATAATGATGATAGTGATAATTATGATATTTATGTTAATAATAATGATGACAACAATGAAAATATAAAGATAATAATGATAATGACAATAAAATAATGGTAATAATGATATATCAATAATAGTAATGATAATAATAATAATCATAATAATTAATAATAATAATAATAATATAATGATGATATTAATAATGATAATAAATAATGATAATAATAATGATAACAACAATTTTGATAATGATGATAATAATAATAGTGATAATGATAACAGTAATAATGATAATAGTAATGATAATGCAAAGAGGCAGAGTGCAAGATGCAAAGAGACATAAAGACAAATGAAAAGATATTGAGAGAAATGCTGAGAGACAGTGAGAGACAGAAAAAGAGATGCAGAAAGACAGAAAGACAGAGAAAGAGTGAGAGAGAAAAAAAAAGAGAGACAGGGAAAAATAAGAAAATATAGAGCGAGAGAGATGCAGAGAGACAATGAGATCTAAAAAAGAGAGAGACGTCGAGAGACAGACACAGAAGAAGGAGAAAAGGAGAAAGAGACGAAAACAAAGCATCCCACAACATCTTAACCAACACAGAATCCAGAAAAAATCACATGACACTGCATGACAAATACTACGACTCACTTCGTCATGAGAACAGGTCTGTCATGTGACAAGTAACGCGCATGACACCAAGGCTTCCGGCAAGTGGCACTGAACATAATGTCTTTGCATGACACTTCATGACGGATGGCTCATTTTTGCTTGCTCTGATGATGATCTTCATGCACGTATGATCGCATGATTTTACAGCTGTTCCGACGATTCAGAAAACGTGTTGAGAACATGTTTTGATTTTCATTCTTTTTCTCCCACAAGTCTTTTTTTTTTTCTTTTAAGTTCTTTGTTGATTCTTGAATTTTGAATCTTGAGTTCCCCTTGTTGGACAATAAACTTATTGATAAAAGTTAGGAACCGGAAAATAGTGTGTCTAAATCCTATAAAGTTTGTGAGTAAAACTTTTCCCTTTTCCCTCCCCTCCCCTTCTTCCCTCCCTTCTCTTCTCCTTCTTTGCCTCTTCTTCCCCTTCTTTTTTTTATTCCATTTTCTTTTTCTTAATTTTCATTTCTCCCTTTCTCCGCTTTTTCCCTCTTTTTCTTCTTCATCTCCTTCTTCCTCCTCTCACGTCTTTACTCTTTCCTTTTCTTCTTCTTCTTCTCTTCTTCCTCCCTCTTCCTTTTCCCTTTTTCTTCCTTGTCTCTCCTTACCCTCTCTTTCTCCTCCCGTTCTTCCTCCTCCATTTCTTTCTCTTCTCCCTTCTTTTTTCTTTCTTCTCTTCTTCTCTTTCTCATTCTTCTTTTTATCCTTTTTTCTTTTTCTCCTTTGCCTCTCTCTCTCTCTTTTACCTGCTCCTCTTTATTCCTCTCCACCACTTCCTCTCTCCTTCTTTCCCTTTTCTCTAAAATATTTTGAATCTCCTATAGTCTTTTCTTCTCAAACTTCTCTTGATAGGTTGGTGGTGACTGACAAGTTTACAGGTGGTGTTGACTGATAACATTTTGACAGTTGGTGATGACCCATGACTAGTTTACAGGTGGTGGTGAATGATGTCAAGTTGGTGATGATAATAATAACAATAACAATAATAACAACGACAATATAATTATCATAATAATGATAATAGAAATGGTAGTGATATTAACAATGATAATAACAACAATAATAAAAAAAAATAAAAACGATAATCATGATAATTATAACTATAATGATAAGGCTAACGGTAACAATAATAATATTAATGATAATAAGAACAACAAGAAAAACAACAATAGTAGTAATAATAATAATAACAATATAATGATTGTGTAATTACCAAAATAATCAGGACAATATTAACAAGAATCGGCATAAAAGACAAGAGAGAGAGAGAGAGAGAGAGAGAGAGAGAGAGAGAGAGAGAGAGAGAGAGAGAGAGAGAGAGAGAGAGAGAGAGAGAGAGAGAGAGAGAGAGAGAGAGAGAGAGAGAGAGAGAGAGAGAGAGAGAGAAGAGAGAGAGAGAGAGAGAGAGAGAGAGAGAGAGAGAGAGAGAAATAAATAATATATCTATTCAGCCACATTACATAGTCTTGTAAACTATATTATGGACTTCATTAGGCAAAAAAAGAAAAACAAAAGAAAAAGAATAATCGGCAACGATGATTGTTTAAGATGCCAAATGCCACTATACACTCCGAGGCATAAATATACAGACCGGTTTAGTCGAATGGAAAGTGAGAAAAGTAGATAGCCAGAGGGGTCGATAAGGGGGGGTAGGGAGAGTGAAGTGGGGGGAAAGAAAGGCAAGGAAGATGGGGAAGAGAAAAGGGGGTAGGGGAAGGAGGAAGATGGGGTAGGGATGTTGGGGTAAAAGGAAAGTGGGGCTGGGGAGGGGAGGGGGGGAGCAGAGAGGGTTAGGCGGATGGGGTATGAGGTAGAAATGGGGAGGGGGTTAGGCAAGGGAGTTGGGTAAGCAGGGTTTACGCTTGTTGTGGAGTAGGGAGAATGAGGAGAAAGGGGGAAGGGAGAAAATAAAAAAATAAAAGGGAGGTGAAGAAGGAGGGGTAAGAGGGAGAGGGTGATAGGGTTATGATATATGTATCTATCTATATAATATATATATAATATATATATATATATATTATATATATATATATATATATATTATATAATGTGTGTGTGTGTAGTGTGTGTGTGTGTGTGTGTGTGTGTGTGTGTGTTGTATGTATATATATATATATATATATATATATATATATATATATTATAATATATATATATATATATATATAATATATACTATATATATATATATATAGAGATAGGTAGATAGATAATAGATATATATAGTATATAGATAGATATAGATAGATATAGATAAGTATATATGTATATATATGTATATATATATATATATATATATATATAAATCGAAAAAAAATAAAAAAAAGTTGGAAAACAAAAGAAAGAAAGACAGTAAGGACAAAGAGGATCATAAACACACAAACACGAAAGAGAAAGTATCGAAGTGAAAGTAAAAGACAATAAAAGGCTTAAGGAAAGGAAAACTTGTGTACAAGAGAAACTTTCAAAGTCAACATCTTGGATTCTCTCAACACGATGCAACATGAGTGATATTGAAAACAAAATTGAATAATAACGAAGAGCAATATGTATGAAAGGGTGATTACGATTAGAAAAATATATATATTAATGTGATATTGAAAACAAAATTGAATAATAACGAAGAGCAATATGTATGAAAGGGTGATTAGATTAGAAAAATATATATATTAATGTGATATTGAAAACAAAATTGAATAATAACGAAGAGCAATATGTATGAAAGGGTGATTAAGATTAGAAAAATTATATACATTAACAACTATGAATGGAAGGGTAAGGATAATGACAAATATAGGAATCTTCCGCAAGCCCCGCCCACCACAGCACGCCCACTTCCACAAACTCCGCCTTAACACCTCATAATATCTATCTATCTATCTATCTATCTATCTATCTATCTATCTATCTATCTATCTATCTATATATATATATATATATATATATATATATATTTATATATTTTATTTTTATTTATTTATTTATTTTTTTTGTATCACCGTTATGCGGCAATTACCAATCAAATATTTGATATCTTTTTGTGATAGATACTAATTACAATTTTCATCTTTCACTTCATTAATATCGTGATTATTATCATCTTATCATTATCATCTTATTATCATTATCATTTTTGATCATGATGTCATAATTGTTATTACTACTATTCTTGCTATTATTTCTATCATTATTACATTATTATTACTATTATTATTATTATCATATTATTTCATTACCATTATTATCATCATTATCATCATCATAATTATTATTATCTTTATTATTATTATCATCATTATCATTATTGTTATTATCATCACTATTATCATTTATTATTTTATCTTATTGTTACTGATCATTATCATCATTATCATGACTAGTATATCCACTATAATCATCATAATCATCGTCATTTTCATCACAATTACTATTATCATCATATCTTTACTACCACTCTCATAATTCCTATCAAAATCCAATTGAAAATACGTATTTTCGACAGTTTCAACATTGCTTTCCACACAAGTCAAAAGAAAGATAATCACACGTTTTCATATCATTCGATAAGTCTTAATCAACCGTATGCTGTGAGTCCACCTGTGTTCTCTGCAATCTGCTCCCAAGGCGGAGAAAGTGGAGGTGGCGAATGTGGAGCAGGTGGAAGAATGCTCCCTCGTCTTGCAGTTGAACGAACATCATTTTGGCAAGCGGGGCAGTGATCACTTTCATTGAGTTGTGGATAATGTTGTATTTCTTGAATTTTTTTTTTTCATTTTTTTCTCTGGTGTTCCGGTTTAGTTTAGTCTCCCCTTCATCAATCTGATTTTTTTTCTTTCTTTTTTACATACGCACACGCACATACACAAACACACACACACACACACACACACACACACACACACACACACACAACACACACACACACACACACACACACACACACACACACACACACACACACACACAAACACACACACACACACACACACAAACACAACACAAACACACACACACACACACACACACACACACACACACACACACAACAACACACACACACACACACACATCACACACACACACACACACACACACACACAATGAGTGTACCCACATATCTCTCTGTAAGAATCTATCTATCTATTTTTTTTAACTGATCTATCGATATGTTCCAAAAGAGAAGCATGTCTTCCTTCTATCATATTCACAGCAGGACATTACGTAAACAAGACTATCCTCTTTCCAGTATGTCACTTCTTTCTCACCCTTTCCTTCCCTTCTTCCTTTCTTTCTTCCTTCGCTCTCCTCCTCCTTCCTTACTCCCACGCCTTTCCATTTGACTCCCTTCCCCTACCCCTGCCCCCCCCCCCACACACATCCATACCCATTTAAAGCATACCCACCTCCTTGACCTATGGCCCACAGACCTGTATATACCCTATTATCATCATTAAAATTATGATAACAGAAAGAACGGTGTTGAATGATTCTCGTCAACTTAAAAATAGAAAAAAATGCAAACTTCACTGCAAAGATATGGACTATTCCCCGTCTCATATACCCTGTACCCCACCTACATTCTACCCCTCTCAACCATTACACCTCCTCCCCTCTCCCTCTCCCCCTCCATACCCTTGTACGCAACATACATTACACCCCCTTACCTCTATTCCATAGTACCTGTATACCATTACACCCCCCTTACATTACCGGTACATACCATTGCTGTACCTTACCCCACCCCCCTTACATACCATTACCATTACACCCCCCTTACATACCATTACATACCCATACCATTACACCCCCCCTTCTGCCATTCTCATACCCCTCTCCCCATCCCTACCCTGTACCCCACCTACTCTCTTACCCCCTCCCCATACCATTATACCTCCCCCATCCCCCCTCCCCCTATATCTGCCATTCTCATCACACAGGTCATCACCGAAATATCATAGAGGCGAGTTTCCAACAGTATAACTAAGTTATCCCTTCCCTAAATGATTAATGAACACAGGGAGCTTGGGTAGAGGCGGGGAGGGGAGAGGGGAGAGGGGAGAAGAGGGAGAGGGGAGAGAGAAGAGGGGAGAGGGGAGAGAGGGGAGAGGGAGAGGGGAGAGGGGGAGGGGAAGGGGAAAGGGAGAGAGGGGAGGGAGGGGAAGAGCAGAGGGGAGAGGGGAGTTTGAGCTGAGGTTTGAAGACTGGGGGGGGGGAGCGTAGAGGATAGGGGAAAGAGTGGGGTGCATCGACCTGAAGGTGGGGGGAGGCGGGGGGGGGGGGGAGCAAGGAAAGGGAGTGAGGAATACCTAGAGATAGATTGAGGAGAGGGTAGAGGAGGAGGGGGGGGGGAGGAAGGAGATGGAGGACGAGGAGGACAAGGAAGGAAGGAGTTGGGAGGGGGGGGGGGGGGGGGGGGGAGTGCCAAGAGCGGTTATTGAATGGGTCGCCTAACTGGCACTGGGCAGTTGCGTGGCCCTCGATCAAACACAAGAGATACACGCTGGCACTCTGATTTCTCCGCCGCATCTGGGACAGGCATCAATACATATTAGTCTCAATAACAACAGTGTGTGTGTGTGTGTGTGTGTGTGTGTGGTGTGTGTGTGTGTGTGTGTGTGTGTGTGTGTGTGTGTGTGTGTGTGTGTGTGTGGTGTGTGTGTGTGTGTGTGTGTGTGTGTGTGTGTGTGTGTGTGTGTGTGTGTGTGTGTGTGTGTGTGTGTGTGTGTGTGTGTGTGTGTGTGGTGTGTGTGTGTGTGACGACGATATCACGTGATATTATACGAGACGAAATTACTTCATATCATATTTACTACAAAAAAAAGGAAAAGAAAAAAAAAAGAGAGAAAAAAAGAGATTTCCGTGAACAAAACGGGAATGAGAAAAAAAAGAAAAAAAGAGATTTTCCGTGAACAAAACGGGAAATGAGAAAAAAAGAAGAAAAGAAAAGAGATTTTCCGTGAACAAAACGGGAAATGTTGCATTAAAACCCCGTCTTTTCACATGAAAGAATTTAATCAAATTAAATTTAATATAAGAATTCCTGCTTTAAATCATAATCATTTTTACGACTAAGCTCCTTACGTATACCTTTTCCACTTAAGTAATAGGAATTATGACAATTTTAAATGATTCTTATTTAATAATGAATCTTGTGGCGTTAGACTTTGTATTTTTATATATACATTTTTTAATCTAAAAAATGTATTTCTATATTCAAAGTATAATTACATTCTTATATTTTCTTTGTATTGGTTAATGACATAAAAAGTGGAAGAGGGAGTAGAGAGAGAGAGAGAGAGAGAGAGAGAGAGAGAGAGAGAGAGAGAGAGAGAGAGAGAGAGAGAGAGAGAGAGAGAGAGAGAGAGAGAGAGAGAGAGAGAGAGGAGAGAGAGAGAGAGAGAGAGAGAGAGAGAGAGAGAGAGAGAGAGAGAGAGAGAGAGAGAGAGAGAAGAGAGAGAGAGAGAGAGAGAGAGAGAGAGAGAGAGAGAGAGAGAGAGAGAGGAGAGGAAGGAGAAAGAGGAGGAAGAAGAATAAGAAGTAGGGATGGTAAAGAGAGAAGAAGAAAGAGAACGGAGAAGAATGCATAAGGGTGCGAAGAGGAGTAAGAAGAGAGGAAGAGAAAGGAGAGTAAGAAGAAAAAATGAATAGTAAGAAAAGTAGTAGAAAGAAAAAAGAAAAATAAAAAAGCAGAGGAATAATAGATAAAAGAAAGAAAGAAAGGGAAGAGGAGAGAGAAAGAAAGAAAGGAAGGGAAGAGGAGAGAGAAAGAAAGAAAGGAAGGGAAGAGGAGAGTGAGAGAAAGAAGAAAGGTAAGAGAGAGAAAGAAGAGAGAAAAGGAAGGAGTAGGGGAAAGGAAGAAGAAAGGGAGGAGGGGATTAGATCGCACGGGGGAGGGGATGGGGTGAAGGAAGGGGAGAGGGGGGGGAGCTAGACCCCTTGCTCAAGGAAGAGAAATCTAAACACAACGTGATGTCAGAACAGGCAGTGGGATCATTTAGGTTTGCACAGGTAGCGGGGGAATGAGCGCCGCTTTTGGAACTGGAGAATGAGGATAGAAAGAAGGAGGGAGGGAGAGGGGGAGGAAAGAGGAACAGAAGGAAGGAGGAGGAAGAAGGATGTAAATGAAGAAGGAAGGTGAGGAACAAAGAAGGGAGAAAAGGAGAAAGGAAGAAAGGAGAAGGAGGAAAGAGAGAAAAGATGGGAAAGGAAGAAATAAGTCAAAGAGGGTGGGAGAGGAAGAAGAAGAAGGAAAAAGAGGAGGAGGAAGGAATATAGGTGAATGAAGCAAGGAGGAAATGGGTTGAAGGGGAGACGAAGGATTAAGAAGAATTAGGAAGAAGAAGAATGAAGTTAATGAGGGGGATGGAAGGACAGGAGTAAAAAAGAACTGAGGGAGAAAGAAAGAGGAGAATGGGAAGAGAAAGGAAGAAGGAGGAAATAAAGAAAAAAGAAGGAAAAGAGGGAAATGAAATGAAAAAAGGAAGGGAATTGGTAAAAAGGAAGAAGAGGAAGGAAGGAAAAGATGGAAAGGTTGAAGGAATAGGAAGAGCAAGAAGAAGGAGAATGGAGAAGGGAAGAGAAGAGGAAAAAAGAAGGAACTAAGGAAAGGGGGAATAACGAGTGGAGAAGAAGAACAAGGAGGAAAAGGGAGGAGAGGAAGAGGAGAAATGAAGACAAAAGAGGAGGAGGAAGAAGAAGAAAAATTAAAAGAGAGAGAGAGAAAAGGGTGGAAGAGAGACGAAAGATGACAAGGAGAATATGGAGGAAGAGGAGAAGAGAAAAGCGAATAGGAAGGAAAGAAGAAAGAAAAAAAATAAAAGAAGAAAGAAGAAAACAAAAGAGAGAAGGAAGAGAGGAATATTTTAACTAAGCATTTTCTTTAGTCATAACTCAAGCCATCTAGGAAGACATCTTTCAGACATCTCAAAATAAAGAAGAAAGAAAGAAAAAAGAAAAAAAAGAAAAAGAAAGACTATTGTTAATATAGAATTCATAAAGATAATAATAAAAACGCGATCTACGGAACTAAAGCCATCTAGGAAGACATCTTTCAGACATCTCAAAATAAAGAAGAAAGAAAGAAAAAAGAAAAAAAAAACTATTGTTAATATAGAATTCATAGAAATAATAATAAAAACGAGATCTACTGACACATCAAAGATACCCTCTCTAAGCCATCCCAAGACATCTCGAGTCGTCTCAAAGCCATCTCAAAAACATCTCCCAGACATATCATATCATCTCAAGCCATTTCAGCCCATTTCAAGAAATCCATCGCAAGATATCTGAAGCCATTTCAGGACATCTTAAATACATCTCAAGACATCTCAAGACATCTCAAATACATCCTAAGACATCTTGAACCATTTGAAGTCATCGCAAGACATTTCAAGACATCTCAAATACATCTCAAGACATCTTGAAACCATTCGAAGCCATCTTAAGACATCTCAAGATATCTCAAACCATTTGAAGACATCCCAAGACATCTCAAAACATCTCAAGACATCCCAAGACATCTCAAATACATCTCAAACTATTTGAAGCCATCTCAAAACATCCCAAGACATCTCAAATGCATCTCAAGACATCTCAAACTATTTGAAGCCATCTCAAGACATTTCAAATACATCTCAAGCCATCTCAAATACATCCTAAGACATCTCAAAACATCTCAAGACATCTCAAGACATCCCAAATGCATCTCCCAGACCACCCCATCTCCTTCCCAACTATAGACACCATAATCTCAGCCCGTCCCTATAAATGAATGACCCTCTCTCTCGCAAACACATCCGAAGACAAATGAGGGCTTTTACGTGTTCGAAAATGCTAAGATGAACGATTCGATTCGACTGATTGCTGAGGGAAAGAGGATCCTCCATTAAGATTATGATTTATCAAAGTATCAATTACTGATATCAGTTAGTATTAATATACTGATGGCTATAAACCCTAGAAAATGTTATACGTAATGAAGGAGCGATTGCTTTATTATATATATATATATATATATATTATATATATATATATATATATATATATATATATATAATATATATAAATATATATAAATATAAATATATATATATATATATATATATATATATATATACATTATATTATCTATTCTATCTATCTATCTATCTATCTATCTATCTATCTATCTATCTATCTATCTATCTATCTATCTATCTCTCTCTCTCTCTTTCTCTCTCTCTCTCTATATATATATATGTGTGTGTGTGTGTGTGTGTGTGTGTGTGTGTGTGTTGTGTGTGTGTGTGTGTGTGTGTGTGTGTGTGTGTGTTGTGTGTGTGTTGTGATAAAGAATAGATACAATAAAAAATATATATATCAAGGAAAAGTAAGAAAGTTTTCAAGGCGTCGGGTAGGGGGGGGAGGAGGAGAAGGAGACGAGAGGGAGGGGGGGGAGGAGGAGAAGGATAGAAGGAGACGAGAGGGAGGGGGGGAGGAGGAGAAGGAGACGAGAGGGATGAGGAGACGAGAGGAGGGGGGAGGGAGGAGAAGGAGACGAGAGGGAGGGGAGGAGGAGAAGGAGACGAGAGGAGGGGGAGGAGGGAGAAGGAGAGAGAGGGAGGGGGAGGAGGAGGAGGAGACGAGAGGGAGGGGAGAAGGAGAAGGAGAAGAGGAGGAGGAGAGAAGGAGACGAGAGGGAGGGGGGAGGAGGAGAAGGAGACGAGAGGGAGGGGGGGGAGGGAGAGGAGAAGGAGACGAGAGGAAGGGGGAGGAGGAGGAGAAGGAGACGAGAGGGAGGGAGGAGGAGAAGGAGAAGGGAGGGGAGGGGAGGAGGAGGAGAAGGAACGAGAGGGAGTGGGAGGGGAGGAGGAGGAGACGAGGAGGGAGGGGGGGGGAGAGGAGAAGGGAGACGAGGAGGGGAAGGGAGGAGGAGGAGGAGAAGGAGACGAGAGGGGAGAGGGAGGAGGAGGAGAAGGAGACGAGAGGAAGGGGGAGGAGGAGAAGGAAGCGAGAGAGGGGGGGGGAGAGAGAAGGGAGAGAGGAGAGGGAGGAGGAGAGGAGGAGACGAGATGAAGGGAGGAGAGATGGAGACGAGAGGAGGAGGAGGAGAAGAGAAGAGAGGAAAGAGGAGGAGAAGGAGACGAGGGAGGGGAGGAGAAGTCGACAAGAGGAGGAGGAGGAGGAGAAGGAACGATGGGGGGGAGGGGATGAGACGAGAGGGAGGGGTAGGAGGAGAAGGAGACGAGAGGAGGGAGGAGGAGAAGAAACGAGAGAGGGAAGAGAAGGAGAAGGAGACGAGAGGAGGGAGGAGGAAAGGGACGAGAGGGAAAGAGGAGGAGAGGAGACGAGAGCGAAGGAGGAGGAAAAGGAGACGAGAGGAGAGGGTAGAGAAGGAGACGAGAGGAGGGAGGGGAGAAGGCGACGAGAGGGTAAGGAGGAGGGGGGATGAGTAGGAGAAACCCGCGTGCACCGGAGCGTATAGACGACTCGAGGGGGGGGGGAGAGTATATTGCCCCGCTCCTCTTTACTCACCTGAGCCACCTCTCCCCTCATTTTCGTTCCCTTCCACTCCTCTTCCTGCTTTCTCCTTTCCTTTCTTACTTCCCTTCCTCTTTTCTTACTTTCATCTCTTTCTTCTCTCTCTCTTTCTTTATTCGTCTTTTTTATATCATTCTTTCTTCGTTTGGTCTCTAACTTCTGTTCCTTTTCCATTTTCTTCCATTCGTCTCTCCCTTTTTTAGTCTTCTTTTTTTATCATTATCTCTTCTCTTCTCTTCTCTCGCGTTACCTCCCTCGTTCTTTCCTTTCCTTCTCTCTATCTACCCTTCCTCCTCTCTTCTCCTCGCCCCTCCCTTCCTCCTCTTTCCGTCTCTTTATCCCGTCTATCTCTCCCTTTCCCTTTCTCTCCCACTCTCACCTCTCCCTTCTCTTCCTTCCTCTTTCTTTCTCTTTTTCTCTTCTTCTCCCTTCTCTCCCTCTCTCTTCCCCCTTCTCTCCCTCTCTTCCCTCTTCCCTTCCTTGATTCCCACTCTCACCTCCCCCTTCTATTTCTCATCTTACTTTCTCTTTTTCTCTTCTCCCTTCTCCCTCTCTCTCTTCCCCCTTCTCTCCCTCTCTCCCTTCTCCCTTCCTTGATTCCCTCTATTTCTTTTTTTTTCTTTTTACGTTTGAAGTTGTTTACACACGATTGCATATTTGATATCCAGGTAACAGTCACGGGATGTACAGGAGTTCACACCTTGAGCTGTTTTTCCGTTATTGCAGAACAACCACCCACATTACACACAACAACACACACAACACAACAAACACAGGGGGGACTCAACCACACCCACCAACCACACCCACCCACGCAACCCACACCCACACCACACAACCCACGCCCCAACCACACCGCATTTTTACCAAACACACCACAAACCACCCCACAACCACTCCCACCCCAC
>NW_020870261.1:7500-12500 GCF_003789085.1 Penaeus vannamei | reverse complement strand
GGCGGAGGAGATATGAGGAGGATGTATGTAGCAGGCTCCGGTATTAAGGGGTGGAGGCGGGAGGGTACGGGAGGTTGAGAGAGAGGAGAGAAGGGGTAAGAGAAGGGGAAATAAGAAGTGAAGGGTAGGTGAAAAAGAGAGGGAGACGAGAATGTTAGAGGTAAAAGAGAGAGAGAGAGAGAGAGAGAGAGAGAGAAAGAGAAGTATGGGTGAAGGAAAGAGTAGGAGAGAGAAAAGTAAAGGAAAGAGAATATGAAAAAAGGGGAAAAGGAGAGAGGAAAAAGAAATTCAGTAGAAGGGTAAGAGAAAGCCAGGTAGAGAGGGTACGTAGGGAGACAGGGTAGGAGAAGGTCAGAGACAGAGAGAGAGAGAGAGAGAAAGAGACGAGCGAGAAAGAGAGACAGACAGAGAGACACACAAGACACGGAAATATATGAGAAGAAAGGATAAGGAAGAGAGGGTAGAAGAAAGAAGGTAAAAGAGAAATAGTAGGCCGATGGGGAGAGAAAGAAAGAGAGAGAAAGAGTAGGAAAGAGAACGAAGGGAAGTGGAGCTGGGAGTCCGAGAGACATCAGTTACCAATGTTTTAAAAAGTTAGGAATTTTGACTTGATGACTTTGCCACTTTGGTTTCATTGGGGATGCAACTTGGCGTCTGGCTCCGTTTTTTTTTTTTTGTTTTTTTTTTTTTTTTTTTTTTTTTTTTTAGTTTCCCGGGAAGAGTTTCGTTAAACAGAGAGAAAGAGAGAGAGAGGAGAGAGAGAGAGAGAAGAGAGAGAGAGAGGAGAGAGAGAGAGAGAGAGAGAGCAGAGAGCAGAGAGAGAGAGAGAGAGAGAGAGTGAGAGTGAATCTGAATGAGAGATGAGCCTGAGAGAGTGAGAGAGTAGAGAATGACGAAGAGAGAGAGGAGAGAGAGAGAGAGAAGAGAGAGAGAGAGAGAGAGAGAGAGCGAGAGAGAGAGAGAGAGAGAGAGGAAGTAGAGAGAGAGATAGAGAGAGAGTGAGAGTGAGAGATAAAGGTAGATAAATTAACAGATAGATAGATAGACTGAGAATGATAACATGTAGATAGATAGATAGAAAAATAGAAAGAGAGAGAGTGAGAGGTAGAGAGAGAAAGGGAGTAGAACAGAGAGAGGAAGAGAGATAAATTAATAAAAAGGAGCCAGTCATCCCCGGAATGCTGCTACCTTGGAAACATGACATAGAAGGAGGCTAAAGCAAGGTGCGTAAACAAGGGAAAGTTAAGCAAAGTGACGAAAAAAAAGGGTACAAAACAGGAAACGTTAAGCAAATGAGATAATTAAAGCAAGGAGAGTTATTCAAAGGACATTAATGCGATTGTTTAAGACATTTGAATTTTTTAAAGCAAGCAATAGGAAATTAAACAAGAATATCAACACAGGTGTAAAAAACAAAGAAGATTTAATCAAGGAACATTAAAACAGCTGTATAAAACAAAGGAAAATTAAGCAAGGATCTTTGAATAGCTGAGTAAAAATGTGAAAGTCAAGGAAAAGAAGCGTTAAAAGAAAAAATAGAGAAGAAGACAAGAAAAAAAAAAAAAAAAACGGAAAACGACTTAGCTAACAATTAACGCCTCGTCAGGGTACTTTGTCAGCCACGGTTTGTTCACAACAGGGAAAAGCAAGCAGACGATGGGGCAAAAAGTGTCAGCTCCGAGACGGAATCAGTAAAAGTGTCAGCCAAAAGAGGAAAAAAGAAGGTTAGGAGGAGGTAGGTAATAAATGTCAGCTATCAGAATGAATAAGCAAGGGTTGTCAGGAGAAGGACGACTGTCAGCATAAGAAAGAAAAACTAAAAAGTGTCAGCGGTAGAGAGGAAGCAAATAGTGTCAGCCGGGAGAAAGAGAGCTAAGAGTGTCAGCCAAGAGAAAGGTAGCTAAGAGTGTCAGCCCAAAAGAAAGAAGCAAATAGAAAGGCAGCTAAGAACGTCAGCCAAGAGCAGGAAAACAAGAAGCATCATCAGGAGAGAGGAAGCCAGAGAGTGTCAGCCACGCATTGTCAGCCAGGGAAGTGTGTAGCGTCTCTGGCAGCGAGAGGGTGTCATCACACGCTGACTGTCGCTCAAGCTGTCAGCCCACTCACCCCTCATTTGGATGCGTGTGTCAGCGGCCGCATGTTAAGTGGGACCTCGCGATATATATGGGTCCCCTTGAATATATATCAGCGAATACATGTCAGGAGCTACATCTGTCTGGCTGGGAGGAGCGATGGGGCCGATAAGGGGCTCCTGGGACATGCAGGGAAGGGCGTGCGTTTGGTTGGGGTCTCTCTCTGCCTTTCTCTCTCTCTCTTTCTTTTTCTCTCTCTTTGCCTTTCTCTTCTCTCTCTCTCTTTCTCTTCTCCTTCTCTCTTCTCTTTCTTTTTTTCTCTGTCTGGATGACTGTCTCTCTCTGTTTGTCTGTCTTGTCGGTCTCTTTTCTGTTTTTCTTTCTCTCTCTTCTCTCTCTTTCTCTCATCTCCCTCCCCCTCTCTCCTCTCACACACACTCTCCCCTCCCCCACCCTCCTCTCTCTCTCTGTTTCTCCCTTTCTCTCTCTCTCTCATTTCTCTCTCTCTGCGTGCGCGCCCATATATCCGTTGAATTTGCTTGCTTGACTTACCGCGTCCACGCAAGCAGGACTTCGATACTTCCCCACAAATCCACAACGAAGATTAACCAAGAGAAAGAAAAGTAAAGAGAAACACAGACACGGGCCAATAAACATCCTCACAGCATACCCGCCAGATCCGTATTCGCCCCTCACTTCAGAAGCACAAACTTGCTGAGCAATCCCAAGCAAGCAAGCAACTGCAAGCAAGGAGCAAGCAAGCAAGCAACAACAACAAACAACAAACAACACAAGCAAGCAAGAAATAAGCAATAAATGCAAGCAAACAAGCAAGAAAACAAGCAAGCAATACAAGCAACAAATGCAAGCAAGCAAGCGAGAAAAAACAAGCAACAAATGCAAACAATCAAACAAGCAAGGGAGCAAACAAGCTACAAAACAACCAATCCATCAAACAAGCAAGCAAACCGCAAGCAAGAAATCAAGTGCAAGGCAACAAGCAACAGCAAGCAAGTGCCAGGGAGCGAGCGAGCGAGCAGATGCACCGATACGATAATACACCGAGTCAAGTGTTATTACGGACCGTCCTATTCAAGCCGAGGCATCTGGGGGTCGAGGGGGACCGGCCTCGAGGAACAGCTGCGTCGCCAAGTCATCCTCGAAGGTGATACTCAGAGGCGGGGTAATGAGCGGGCTGCGGGAGGCGGTGTTCACAGGTGGCGCCGAGGAGTTGGTGCTGACAGGTGGGGCCTGACAGGTGGTGCTGACAAGGGGGAGAGTGATCCTTGGGAGAGGAAGCTGATATTGACTGACAGCCCTCGGCGGGTGTTTGGAAGGGTGGGGGAGGGAGGGGAAGGGAAGGAGGAAGAGGGGGTGAGAGGAAATAGAAGGGGGAGGCGATGGGAGGGAGGGGAAGGGAGAGGGAGAGGAGGAGAGGAAGAGGAAGGGAGAGAGGGGGAGAGAGGAAGAGGGGATGGGAGAGAAGAGAGAGAGAGGGAGAGAGGGGAGGAGAGGAGAGTGGTGTTTTAAGGGGTAGGAGTCATGGGGGAGGAAAGGGGTTAAGGGGGGGCGACGGTGATGAGAGAAAATGAGTGATTCCCGAATTAAACGGCCTTTGTTCGGGGCAGCGCTAAGCGAGAGGTGACGAGGTAAAGCATGGATGTGAGGGAAGGGATGGACGAGCAATCTCTCTCTCTCTCTCTCTTCCTCTCTCTCTCTCTCTCTCTCTCTCTCTCTCTCTCTCTCTCTCTCTCTCTCTCTCTCTCTCTCTCTCTCTTCTCTCTCTCTCTCTCTCTCTCTCTCTCTCTCTCTCTCTCTCTCTCTCTCTCTCTCCTCTCTCTCTCTCTCTCTCTCTCTCCTCTCTCTCTCTTCTCTCTCCTCTCTCTCTCTCTCTCTCTCTCTCTCTCTCTCTCTCTCTCTCTCTCTCTTCTCTCTCTCTCTCTCTCTCTCTCTTCTCTCTCTCTCTCTCTCTCTCTCTCTCTCTCTCTCTCTCTGTCTGTCATGTCTGTCTCTCTGTCTTGTCTGTTCTGTCTCTGTCTCTGTCTCTGTCTCTGTCACTGTGTCTGTCTGTCTGTCTCTCTCTCTCTCTACTTCTGTCTCTGTCTGTCTGTCTCTGTCTGTCTGTCTGTCTCTGTCTGTCTGTCTGTCTCTCTCTCCTCTCTCTCTCTCTCTCTGTCTGTCTGTCTGTCTCTGTCTGTCTCTCTCTCTCTCTCTCTCTCTCTCTCTCTCTCTCTCTCTCTCTCTCTCTTCTCTCTCTCTCCTCTCTCTCTCTCTCTCTCTCTCTCTCTCTCTTTGTCGGTCTCTTGTTCTGTCTGTCTGTCTGTCTGTCTGTCTCTCTCTCTCTCTCTCTCTTTGTCTCTCTCTCAGTCTTTCTCTTTTTCTCTCTTTCTGTCTGTCCGTCTCTCTGCCTTCTGTCTGTATCTCTCTCTCTCCTCTCCTATATAGATAGATAGATAGATAGATATAGATATAGATATAGATAGATATAGTAATATATATATAGTATATATAATATATATATATACATATATATATATATATATATATATATATATATAATATATATATATATATATATATACATATATATATATACATATACATATATATATATATATATATATATATATATATATATATATATATATATATATATATATATATATATACATATATATATATATATATATATATATATATATATAATATATATATATATATATATATATATGCATATATATGTGTGTGTGTGTATGTGTGGCATCCAAGTGTGCATGTATGTATAGATGTATGGATTCCTATATGTTGTATATATGTATGCACACACACACTTATACATGATATGCAGAGCTAAATGCAATCCGGTAAAATGTTAATTGGTATTTATATCATTTACAGACGCGCATAAACACGCGCAATCAATCAAGT